>PNEQ01031296.1:11937-46172 GCA_003012365.1 Medauroidea extradentata
CGCACACACACACGCACACCCGCACCCGCACACGAGTTCACAGTATTCAACTTGTTCTCTGTAGCAGCAGGCAGGAAACATCTGTTTGGGTTGGCATTGTGAACTGTCTTCACAATTCTTTGTAAGCGCAGTGCATGTTTGTATTAGTTGTTAAAGGAATGTGTGGTTTTTTTGTAATTGTTTCATATGAATGTACATTGCAGTTTTCTCATTGCTGTTACCAGCACAATGGAGGCCTATTATTCCACACGGGAAATGGCAGACATTATGATCTGTTATGGGTCTGGCAAATGGAAGCAACTGATGAGCCCTAGTCCTGTATGGGACCTAGAATTGCAACAACTTTCAGAGCTAGTCATCTGTCTGGGCAAACCTGCGTTAACATTTTCTATACCAGTATCATGTACAGTGTTTTCAAGCCCTTTGACCGCAAGCTCCTCCTGCCAGATTGCAGTTCTTCCAATGGCAGTTGCTAAGATGTGGTGATCTAAATGTCACAACAAAGACACAGATGAGGTTTTTTTCCATGCTAGATGTAATTGTCAATTTCCATAACGAGCAAGTGTGAGCAGCTGAAAATTCATACGCAGGTGTACATGCTCTTCAGATATGCGTTTCAGACCCCATGTGTGCTGGACATTTTGTTATTGTTGTGTCCATTCTACAACCTCTCCAAATATGGAATACTTTTATTAACATCTTATATGTCAGTGCCACAAAATAAAAGGGGTATATACTAATGTATTCCAGGTAGTGTTTTAAACTTTCTCAAAGAAGACACTGGGGGTATACCCATGAAGTTCATGTCTAAAGAGGATAAGAGGGTAAATCCTCTCACATTAAGGAAGTGCTTTGTTCCTCAACTGTGGATGATTTGGTAGGCAAAATTGCAGATGCTGTGAGGAAGCAGGTATAAATAAAAGGAAACATGAAATTGGCTGCAACAGGAAAATGCAAAAATAAATGTTTATGGTTTAACATACAAGACAAGAAATGGGAAAGGAAAGCCTAAGAAACAGCCAAAATTACAGGTAAGAACCTTGTTATTACGCGAGATATTTTTGACACAGCTCACTGAAACCTGAAGTGCAAATATTAAATAACATTCAAGTATAAAATTACTTAGTGTATATTTTTGTACTAAAAATTAATGCAAGAGAGCATGGCACAAAAGCATCTTTCATTAGGTAAGTATCATTATTTTGAAGCTTCTTTTTAAGGAAATTGTTGAGTTACAGTATTCATAGCAGTACTGAGCACCTATATAGACGCAAAAATGTTTATAACATCTGTTACTTATAATGTTGTGCCATAGATTCTCACAGGGTTTTGTAAATGAGGTTTCAATTTATGGTTAATCTTCAGCAACCAAATTATATTTTTAGGAAAAGAAACAAATCTCCTCAATCTAGTTTTGGCAAAATCATTGAAAGTAACATGTGTAACAATACATGTTACATAAGAATATTTATATGCAAGTGTTAAAATTGCAATAATTTAGTGTCACTTTGCAATACTTTGGTGTTAGCGAAAGTTCTGATCAATATTCACACAATTTTATTAAAGCTTGTCAATTCAGGGTTAGCATATTGTTTCACAATGCTCGGTTTAAGGTCACCTGCAAATGGGGACATCATTGCAAACCATTTTCTCGAGAGCTAAAGACAAACATATTCATGAAATACGCCTACTGCCAGAAGGATGTGAAACTACAACATAAATCCTTAATGGGCCTGATAAATTTCATGCTAGTACAATGTTTAAAAAACTGCAAGTATGCACACCAAGACAAAAGCAGACGTCAGTGCATATTGTTGTTCACACTTCCCAGTGGTGAGGGTGGACATAAACATGTATGCAGAAAACACTTTTGTGTTTTTTTTTCCTATTTAAAAGTTTGATAATATGGCCAAATAGAAGACAGGTAATATACAGACCTAAGTGGGGAAATTACTATCCCAAATACGCAGCTGAAGATATAGAGATTGTTAGGAATAGCATTAATGAAATTCCAAGAGATGTCAGCCTTTACAGTAGAAAGTATATGGGTAAAGAATATCTTAGCTCAGATCTAAATGTAAACAGGTTACTTACTGCTTTAAAAAAAAAAAAAGCATACTTAACAAGTTTATTGTGATGTTAATTTTACAGAAGTGTTTTCCTCAAAAATTTTCCTCATAATTTTTGGGGACCACAATCAGACATGTCTGACATATATTTGATATTTGACAAAGGGAAACCCCAAGTATTGTGCAAAATCTAAGGCAAATCTGGAACTCCAGCACAGAAAAGTAAATTAAATAAAGCTTCATCAGCAATTGTGATTTTTTTTTTTTTTAATACTACCAGACAGTGAGGTATGTACTTTATCTACAGATCTTCGGCAAGTTATACAATAATTTCTTCCTTCCCTCACCTTGTACAGTTGTTTTTTAAATGTGACTATATTGTTTCAATTTTGGTGTATGTAAGGTTGACACTGCCAATGCAATAATGGGTATGTGGAATGAGACTAGGAGACGGGGATAAATGAAAGAATCATGTTTTCTTGCAGTTCTAAGGAGGGCGTCTAGCAGTATGACAGAAAAACTGTGTGTTTGGAGTGATACCTGCTGAGTACAAAATAAAAATATACTGTTATACATTTACATGTTTCTAGTTCACTGTGAGATTTTTTAATGTATTAAGCATAAATATCTAGTTTCTGGACATAGCTTTCTTGCGTGTGATAAATATTTTGCACTGATTGAAGAAACGAAGAAGACTTAGAACTATCCTATGTTGTAGGTATAAATAACTCATTTTCTTGATTTTCAAAGCTCAATAGAAAGTATGATAAGAACAGAACTAAACACAAGTGCATTGTGGATCTGCATCACCACTCATGGACTGGTTGTCGTATGAAGAACCCATAATGTTACAGAACAGTGAGAAACAGTTAATATTCTGAAGAAAGGGAAATTTTATTATGACTAAGAAAATTGAACATGATGTTCAAACTCAAAATAGTTTATCAACAGAGAAGGAGGATCTATTGAAAATGATCCAATATATACCTGAGGAACACTGAGTTATGGAGTGAAACACATGGTTAAATGTTTTAAATATTGTATGCTATTCGTGTATGTATTGTTTTGTTACCTTTCCAGCCATCACAACTAATCCACTGTTCATGACATCACTATTACAATAGCTAAACACTTTCTGCCGCATCACAGCATGTCCCGAGTACGGTATCGTCTTGCACACACGCACACAGAGTTCATCCCGCTCACTCTGTCTATTGCTGCCAACCTTTAGTATCTACTCTACAGTGTAGTTTTGTAATACTCTATTATGATTAATATATTAATATTCTAAATTAATTTAAATACTTTGTTAATTTTTACTAACAATATCTTAACAGTGCTTTCATAGTGACTTGTTAGTTATGGATTTGAGCAAAGACAGATTCACTTACACACACCTAAAATTTTTTTAATTTAATGTTTTACTATACTTTGTAACTTATGTTCTTACAAAATTATTATTAATATTTTATTGTCAAATGTTTTCAGTTGTCATTGTGATGTTAGTTGTCTATGATAAAGTTATTAATTTTTTTTTTACAAATAAACTGTAATCACACTCATTTTAGTACTTAGCCCCTTGGAATTCTCCACTTTCCATGTAATATTTAATTGATGCAATATGTTTCCAGAAAAGTATATATATCCCAAAACAATTTTATTGGTTTCTGTTATGTAATGCATACATACGCAAAAATTTATATATATATATATATATATATATATATATTTTTTTAAATAAATGGCCATAGCTCTTTTTGTGCGTATCAGTTGTTTTTGTTTCTATCAATTTTTAACTACTGATGTACCATGATTGTAGTTTATGATCCTTAAAACTTCTGCTGAAGTTAAAATATTTATAAAAAATTAAGGCTACTGTCCATGCAGAGTTAGACATTTTTTGTATTTATTTTCTGAAATAACTACTGACTATTTTTGAGACTTAACCCCTTTAGAATTTCAAGTATTTAATTACACTTTATAAATACAGTAAATTACAACTCATCGGTACACTTAAGTAGATAATTATATTCAAGCCTTATACATCCGAGTACAAAACTAAAAATGATTAATTATTTTAGGGTATGCTTGTGTGTTTTGGGTGTACGTTCACTGCAAGCAAATATCACATGGCTAGATTTATTGAATAGTCTCACATGGCTATGTTTGGTTTTAAACAATGAAGTTGTGATATAGCAATATCAGACCTACTAGCCACTAGAAAGAACCCAAGAGTGGTTGGAATCTGTTATCAAAACGTGATATGCCGTGAGACACTAACATCACTTATTACGTTGCATAATTAAAGTTTACTTTAGTAAATTGACTAAAGCAAAAACTTTTCTTTTAGACTGACTTTGACATAATCACCCCGAAAATAAAATAGGGCACAGGTTAATATTATTGCGAAGCACCTGAGCAGTTATTACAGAATGAGACTAATTGTGCATGTACAGTGTTTACAGCATGTGGCTAAGATAGTAACATACTGTCATATGATCTTTGAAAGAGTTTTGCAATGGAAGTGCATGAATGTATGTAGTTTCTGGACATACTCCATTGCAATGGAGATGTCTGTCAAAGATAACGATGTCTTACAAAACGAGACTTAACATGTTGCATGATCAATCTTTCATCTGTACTTTCATGCAGCCAGCATGCAGATTGTAGTGTGTAATGCTGTATCATAGCTCAGACATAAATACATTTTAAATTTAAAAGTGATTCTCTTATATATTAAAACCCAGTGACTGCATCTAACTGAATCACATTTATTTCTAAGAATTATTGTATAAGCCAATATTGGCAGTGTTTATTTTGTACAGGGAACTTTTCTGTTCGATTTGAGTTAATTCAGCTTGTGCATTTCCAGAAGAAAAATTTTCTGTCGAGTGTAGTAATTGTAAATAGCTTAACGTTTAATGATCAGCAATCCAAGTTTTAGTAGCAAAAAATTTGAGACCTTCTTTTTATTATTTGTTTACAATTTTTTATGTTTATCATAAAAAGCAGAGTCTGAAAATAGTAGATAGGTTACCTCACTATCCTGATTTATTCAATGATAAGCAAGTTCTTCAAAAAACTCTTATTGAATTGTCCTTATGTGTTTGTGGTTCGTTCACCAGTAGGGAGAGTGGTGCACCAGTAAAGCAGCACAGTTTCCAAATAGTGTACGTTTGAGACGACCTGCCTGATTGTAAACTTCCTTGTAACAGTAGCTGTTTTATCGGTTCTTTACTGGCTTTCAGCATTCCTAAATTTTCAGCATGTAATCTACATAGTTTACTTTTTCTTTGTTAATTTACAGACATAGTATGAATTACAATTAAGAGTTTAAATGTTCTGCAATTTAGAATACTTTCACTCAGCATTGCGGTCATATAGTTTGCAAAATTATTCTGATTAAGGTTTTTTAAGACAAACTTTTAACATCTAGAACAGCTCTTAATATCATTTGTGATGCATTTTAAAACCAATAGTAGTAATTGCACAAGTATTTTGAGTACAACACTTGATTACTAAAGCTGTTATAATGTATTTTATTAAAATTTCTGCTTGGAAAGTTGCATCCATGAAGAAATTCCAATCACTCATCTTTACATAAATAGTAAATTGTGCATGAAACACATAGCATATGTTTAGTGGCTTTGATCACTTACAATGTTTATCCGAGTGTGAAGGAGATTTGTTATTTCTGTATTTTTTGTCTAGCCTACACAGATTTCAAACAACATTCTAAAACTAATATTTATGTAGGGCATTAATTAGCTTTCATAATGATTTAAAAAAAAAAATAGTAGATAATTATAGCATCTTAAATCAGTATTTTACTTAAAAATATCTAAAGAATCATCTTGTATTTTAGAAACCTTGCACTGTTCATTCTGATACCTGTACTTTTAAAGCCATTTTACTTTCATATTAACCCTGTAACCAAATAGTATGTAAGGAATATGGCAGCATATTAACGTAAGTTTAGGATCTTTTGGTGGAATATGCTTATATGGGTGTGTTCCAGGAACTGAACTTCAAACTTAAGGAAATGTTTTATCAGTACTCATTCAGTTGAACTTGGATGCTACATGACCTCCTGGTGGGTTATCTGCCTGTGCACATTTGTTTATGGAAGTATTTAAGACTGAATCAACACAGTTTTCTTGCAGTGTATAAATTAACCCGCCTTTAAATTTTTAAATCTCACAAGAAGAGAGTTTGTAAGTGGAATTGTTCCAACCAATGAGCTTTCATGTGGTAATCCTAATTTCATTAAAATTAAAATTTGCTGCGTATACCTGTACAATTTTCTATATTGCACAGGATGTGTTCACACACCTGAAATGATAGTGAAAATTAATTTTTACTTTAGGAAAAAGTAATATTTGTAACATACGTAATACAAGTACACACATGAGTAATATTCCTTATGCAACTGAGCGAACCTATTTAAGAGTTGTTGACCAATTTAAAAATGAAAGACTTTTTTTTGCTTCAATTGTGTCTGCTTTGTAGCAGTGCAAGCAAGTGGACCCCTTAAATTATATGTCACACTGCCCCATTTCTTATAAGGCAGCAGTAACGAGTCAAAGGGCACTTAACAGTTTCTGGTTAAAAACCCACTGTGCAGCTCTGCACAAGCACGTCACGTACAGAATTTAAACAAGTTGAACACTATTTTTTTTTTGATTCTGTGACCTTTATGTACTTACGTTTGCAGCCAACACTTAATTGTCTTATCTTACCTTCCTTATCGTTTGCTCAAAATATTCACGTGAACATAAAATCAGCATTCTTTATTTCAAAGGAAAATATACATGTTATCATAATTGACCATCTGCCAACGCATTGTGGGTTGCCTGTTTTGTCAACGAAAAGATAATCTCTGTATTTAAACAAGTGATATTCAGAAACCTTGCACAGAGAAGACCTAGTTTAAGCTGCAGCACAACAAGGGGTTGTACCTGTCTGGACCTTCTTTAATTTTTATAATCCCTGAAGTTATCAGCATTCCTAAGTCACATCACTGGTCGACTCACTTGTATGTTTGTCCCTGCACACTTGCTGGAGGGCAAATACCTGTTTCCACTGGTATTCTGCATTTACGCTTACAAAGTATGCCCAATGTACTAATTTATAAAATAAAACTGTTATAAGACGGGAGTGGAATGTCATTGTTAGGTCAGCATGCACTATTTTGAACCTTCTAACACAGCTCAAAACTGCTTACAGCTGTATGTACTGTTTTGTGATAATTATTTTTTAAACTTTAAACTAGGGCAGATATTACAAATCTCTGTGGCAGTTGTATATGAAATGGTTCTTGCAGTGATAGGTAATTTTTTCAATATAAGAAATTATACAGTTTCAATGAAAAAGGCAACTAACAAAAGTTATGTTAGTTACATAATTAGCTGAAACCATAATATTCACCATTTTGAAAAATTAACCACATGGTTGAAACCATTTTAAACAAAACTGCCTGACAAATTTTTGATATCTACGCTCATTTAGGCTTAAGATATAATTATCGCAAAAACACTAGGAACAGGAGAGCATGGCATTAAAGGGCTTTATTTGTAGTAGTGAAATACAGTAGCTCCAAGATGATCCTAGGATCCGGACTTGCCTCAGGCTTGATATGGACTAGTTCATACCTTATTCATAAACATTGACCAATGTCTGAATACAGTTAGTTGCAGAATTAGCCTTGTGCATTGTTGCCAGATGCTTAACGCATACACTTTTTATGTTTTTAACACACAAAGAAGCATTCGCTGGTGAATAGAGTTTTAACAATATTTAGTGAGTACTATTTACTGTGACTGAATTATCAAATTTCTTATAATAAGCAATTAAAATGTTGAGATAAATAATACAAAAATAGCAAATATTTGTTTGTATTAGTGATTTGTATAATGGCTACTGTAGAGTAGTGAACATTTTCATGTTGTAATTTAGAATTGTATGTTCAAATCATCATTTTTTAACTAAGAGAAAATGAAGTTGCAGAAAACAATTTGACTTCGTACCTCCTCAGGCCCGAAACCAAAGCCTGAACCACGGACACGTGTCAGATGGGGAGGGGGGGGGGAAGTGTGATAGCAGCGAGAGTAAGACTGGAAATAACAACACAGTTTTAATGTAAATTATAATAACAGCAATCTAGAGACAAAGAAATGAGACTAGAATTAATCATAATTATGTATGGTAAATGTATTTTTGAGTGTGGCCATGAGCGATGCTAGCACTTCCGGCACGCATCACATGCGGCCAGCGCGCGCACCTCTCACCCCAGTTGTTCTCTAGCGTGCAGTGCGGCCGGTTGTGTTTTTGCGAGGGAGCCTACATCTTTGTCTTCAACTGATAGTCATTCATTCTGTTTGTTAGTAATTTTATCCGGAACCTTATGCATCGTTACCTCCCTCGCACACAACGTTAACGTGATCAGCATTGTGTGTTGTTTTGATCTGTTCATAAATATAACATTTAGCCGCCAGCAGAGGCATTTGGTTAGCGTGACCACATGGTCAGTGGTCACTTCAATTTTTGAGAATTCCATATTAATTACGTAATTTTCTGTATTAAAGTTAAGTAGAGGAGAACGCGGGGGAAAGAGTTACGGCCAATTTGTAAGTGTGTGTAAAATCAAGTGTGAGTGTAAGTATCAGCAACACCATCCTGAGGGGGTGCTTCATGACCCCTATACACCCCGAGATATCTCGTGTCTCCCCGACTCAGCCGGGGCAATAGTTGAGTGGCACCCATTTACATAATACCTACGTAGTTTACCGCCCTCAGGAACATAACGGTGTCAAATTGTAATTACAAAACTGTGTTAAGGCAGATTTAGAAAGATTTGCTCGTTGTGTAGTATAACTCTCTAAAATATGTTTAATAATCTGCACTGGGGTTTTTCCCAGCCTATGCATTTTGGACTCTGGATTGAGCCATGTGCTATGTATGAACTTATCCTCAGGCAGGAAGTGCTTTAATTTACTATGGTACTTAGCGACACACTCAAAGGACAACACTGCAGTTGTGTGTTTACTCAAATACTAAAATCAAGTCAACTGAACTAAAGTAGTTATTTATGAATAAGCAAGTTCTAAGTGATAAATCAATTTTAATTTTTGAGTAGCTACAGAGCTTATATGCCTTTCATGACTTATAAACTGCTTGAATCAAAAATTAAAACAAAAAGAACATTTTCACTTTCACCAAATTTCAGCGTACAATACACTGTGTTTATGTAAAAATAATGAGTAAGGACGTAAGGCAGAATATATATTGTAAATACTGCATTGTTACAGTATTGCCATTTTCATGACTGTAAATATGCATAGCCAAAATGAAGCTATTTAAATATCGAAGTTGAAAATTCTGATCTTTTCATTACTAAATGATATAAAGTAACATTACAAAAGTTTTAATTTTGTATATTTTAATATTCAATAATAAAACAAAGCCATAGAAACCTTTGTGGATGTACAGCGATTACCTGTTACAGATGCACAAACCATTTTCAGTACACTCAACAGTCATGGAAAAGTTGAATCTGAGCTGGAAGTCTGTACAAGTTGTACGTTTTGATTGCGCTTCAGCAATGTCGGGTCAGATAGGTTGTGTTGAGGCCAGATGCAAAGATGTTATAAATGCCAAAATATTGTATATTCATTGTTTTGTACTCTGCTTGAATGTACATAGTGCTACAGTTAGTTTATGTTTAATAAGGTATAAAAACAGTTTGTCTTTTTTGGAATGGTTCTGTTGTTTTACAACTTCATAGAAGGCAGCCCTAGGCACCATGCAATTTTAAAACCAATTTCTGAAAATGTCTAAACAAAATTGGCGACGTTTAAATCTCTCCCAACAACAATATGGGCTTGTAGAGCCGAAATTGTTGCTGCAGTTCATCAGAATTTCTCAGCTATAGTGAAGACAATTGCCCATATCATTGAAAAAAGCACTTTGCCAACTGTAAAAATGCAAGAAGAGGGATTAGTTAAGCAACTTCTAAGTTTTGCCTATTCTACAAATGATTGTTATTGTCAGCAAACTACTTCAAGATTCCATGTTTTGTTGTGATGGATGATACCTTTTAACCTGAACTGTGTAATGTTTTTGTGTCCACAAGACACAGCTCTATAGCGCTTCTCACCATCTTAAATCACACACTGATGAACAGAAGGGAAACTAAACAAGAGTTCAATAGTATTACCAATGTAAAAAAAAAATCCGATCACACTATAGCTATATACATTGGGTCACCCAACATCCCAAATTAGATATTTTGACTGCTATGGGAGTAGTGCACCATTTGGGGATTATTAATGGTGAAGTCTTGTGATAACTGTTTCAACGAAACAAACAATGATGTCCTAAAGCGTTGTGAAGAAAATTAAGTTTAAGTTCCTTCATGTACACAATTTACTGAAACTGTTTACTTCCTTAGTCATGTCAGATTAATGCAAATTTTGGCAAGATACGCTATTGCAGTTATGTGCTGGTCATGTGTCCCATGTTATCATGTGTGCTATTTTATGTGCTAAATCACTTGTAGGCCAGTCTGAACTATATTTTATTAAACTAATTCTGTACAATCTCCGCCCCTAGTATGTAATGAGATTTGCTTCAGAATTTATTCCAAATTTAAAAGAAATTTTGCTAAATTTTCTTTAGCAGTAATTATGATTTTCTATCTAATATACTAAACATTTCCAGAAATATTTTCAATGCAATATCATCTTTTCCGAGTTTGTGTAGTTATTTAACATTTTTAACACATGCTGTCCAGGCTGACTAGGCAGAAGTTGCTTTGGTATCCATGCTCAACCATTTACTCAAAAAATTTCACAGAAGTGTTTTTTTCTTTAAATCATTCCTCTACCAAATTTTATGCCTAGAAATATTTCTACCAGGAAAACTGCTAAAATAGCCTTATTTTGTACCTTAAAATCCAAATTTTCAAGGAAAAGGACCCCAGAGCCTTTTTAACAAAGGGATGGGTGAATATTCTCCCCCCCCCCCATATTGAAATCCTGGCTATGCCGTTAGCTAGCCCTACCTAATGTTTGGGCATGCCAATGCCCCTCTACCCTTCTTTTCCACATTGTGATGGAGAGAGGTGGGTTCGGTCTTGGTTGGAGCTTACGAGGAGTTGCTAGTAATATTTTTTGTAGAATCAAAGTTACACATACTCTCTTACCTTGATACATAACTATTAGAGGAATAGGCCTACAGTTTTTATTCCAGCAAAAAAAAAAAAACTTTTTTGTTTTCAGTCCTATCAAAATGTATTAAGAGGCGCCGCCGTAAGGGGCTCAGAAGTGACATAAGGGCCACCGTAAGGGTGTTCAAGTGCGATAAAATCATAATTTTATATTTTTATGAAATAGTGTTAGTTATGTAGATGATACTTGTGAGTAGTTTCCTCTTACAGAACAATTTTAGCTCTCATAGTTTTCTCATAATCGTGTGTCAAAGTCAAATTTGCTTGTTACGCTGCCATGCAAATAGCAAAAACTAATTTATCTACTTAAATAATTCACTGTGAACTATCACGTGAGCTCTGAAGTAGAAAATTTTAAAACCCACAACATAATATTTTGAATCTGTTAAAAAGATCACAAAAGTATAGACAAAAATGGCAAATTCAACATTTTTTAAAACACAAAAAAGTTAATGGGATATGTTTTAAATGTTTTATTACATAGCCCATAGCATGTTATTTCACAGTGAATTGTCTCACGATTTGCATGGCAGCAGAACATGCAAATTTTGACCGACTCGCCATTATGAAAAAACTATGCGAGATATACTTGTGAGTACATTTTTCCCTTACAAAACAAGTATGGTCTACAAAACTAACACTATCTCATAGAAATATAAAATTTTGATTTTATCTCATTTGAACACCCTTAAAGTGCCCATAAAATGCTGCATCGCCACGAGTCAAGTGCTGAACTAGTGTGCAAGATTTCCGCAGATCCATTTTAACTATGGAACGCTAAGCAGAGACTATATAATTTTATTGGTACAAAGTCTGTAGTAAAGTTCAGTGCACATTTCTATCTTGAGTTTCACTTACAACCGGTTTGTTTGAAAAGGTCATTTTTAGCTATGTTGGAGGGCTTGGAAACATCTTTAATGAGCACAGTGATTTAACAGTGACAGTCCATTCTTGTCTGAAGTGTTCTTTTCTTTTCGGACATTGGCACAATGCGCACATATAGAATAATTTTGTAAAACAAAACGTATTTACTAACACACTGCAACTAATTTGAAGTGTGTGGTAGGCGGTGCCCTTAGAGAAAAAAAAAAACAATGAAAAACTTTTGAAAATGACATTTTTAGGGCTTTAGCTATTAAGAGTGCATGGTATGTAATTCAGCACTAAAAGGATAAGTTTAAAATGGTAGGTTTTCCAAGCCAATTTGCGAAAATCACAAAACAGCAATCCCAGACAATAGTTTTTGCCAACTTTCTGACCAAAAATTTTTCTCGATTAACATGTATCTGAAGAACTATCTCCGACGCCGAAATTCCGTACATTTAGTTACGGCGTAAGAGATCACACTTAACAAATGCATCATTCTGGGTAAATGTGTGTTCATAAAGTTGGCAGATATAATTATCAAAGATTGCTGTTTTGTAGTTTTTTCTATATAGACTTTTTAAAACATGTAGAGCTCAATGAAAGAGTTCAGCGCTTATTTATCAGCCACGCCCTCTTAAGGCTCATTAAATTAGAGGAAAGTACAACCTAGCATCTGTAGTTAGTTTGGCTTTCGACACGTATCATGGCAGCGTACTATTGTAGGTATTATAATTTGCGAGATACTCGGCTACAACGGGCGTGGCAGTACCCTAGAAGCGCGCTGGCTGTAAGGTCGGCTCGTGCTGGCTTACACTAGCCTTGTATTAAGAGATTGCGGTATATCGCGAAAATTTTATGTGCCAACACAGCTTTGAAAACACTGTGGTTTCTTGCGACATGTATGATCGAGTGATATACGTCTGGCAACGTAGCTGTCCGCAGACTAATAACAGGCATAAACTATTACAATAGCAGGGAGTTCTTTTTGGCTCAGTCAAATAGGTCAACAGCTCCACGTACAAGCGAAAGCCGGTAATCGTTTGATATAGTTGAACGTACGTTGAAAACCCAGCGAACAGTAAAATTTTCCCAAGATAAACCATCATCTCTACTCATGGCCTCGTAAGTGCAAGTCGCTCGACTGGAGTCAGTGTTCCCCTCGAGGACTAATCTTATCGTGTCCGGCGTGCTACGCGTGTTGATATCACCCCCAGAGTTCTGCGATACGCCGGGCAAGCTGAGGGTGCGGCGCGAGGTTTGTCCGCCCACTCCTGCCTGTCACTACGTATTCAACTCCCCCTCTACCCCATCCCAACATCATCCACTACCCCGTCGCATATTGCGATTGTCCACCGTATCGCCGACATTTCCGGCGAGCAGGCCGCTCCATTAGGACGCCGGCCGGGGCCGTTACACTTGTTAGTCTCAGAGCCTTTGTTAGCGCTGCCATCGTGACTGTTCCGTTAGGGCCTTTCTCTGCGAGTACATGAAAACATGTCTTACCCACCATTAAGTTGTCTTACAGAACGTTGATGGACATGACTGTACTTCGGCGGTTTAGCGTAGTTTGTTATTAAAATTAAAAATATCATTTAATGGCACTTGTTTTAGTTTTTTTTTTCAGATTGGTGCCAATAACTCAAATATGTTTTGCCCAAATCTTTGAAAAAATTTGAGACAATTTGCAGTCACACGATGCACAATACTGGGAATACGTTTTTAAAAATAATGCGCCATTTGTCAGTTAAAAGACTCTTCATTTTGGCTTATTTCCGCGACAAAAAACGTGGTACTTTGGGTGACGAATTCTAAAAAAACCGTTCAGTACATTGCAACAAAAAAATACAGCTACAAATTAGGACATATTAGTGTCAAAACTGTGGAGCAAAATTTTGATATGAGTATTAGGTAGCAATAAAAAATATTTTCGAAATCACTACAAAATTAAGGAACAAGTCCTCTTAAGTTCGTGTATATGCACCAAGGTCCGACTTATTGTTGCACAAGGCAACCTGGTAGTTGGGGCTGCCATAAAATGGTGTTATGTCTGAATGTCTCGTTCAGTGACTTGAGTCCCTAGACGATATATTGAGACACGATGATGCCTTTAGCGCTTCTACATTTTTAGGTCCACCACATGTAAAATACGCCAAGCCAGGCGGTCACTTAAGATCACGGTTCCCTGATCAATCTTTTTTTTTTTTTTTTTTTTTTTAGAATACAATCTTTAAATTCTAAAAGAGAGTAGGTACAGTAAAACCGTCAGATTTGTTGAAAACTGGTTATACTATGCAGCCTGATTTTCAAAAGCAAAAATCTTTTGATATGATTAGTTATAGACTCAAATTTTATTGAAGTCGATAATCAGTCAAGATTATATTTTATTTTGCCTTAAAAAACTTAGTCTACGTAGTAAAAACAATTTCCAATACATTTACTTGATGGTTTGAAGGTACCTGCTTCCTTTTAGAATTTAATGATATGTCAGTGTCAAATCTGTAAGAATGAATTTTTGACGTATTATTAATTTGCGTTAAAAAATATCTTCGAAACCACTGCGAAACTGAAGAGCCTTAAGAGCCTTAAAGCTGACTTACTCGTTCGCCACTTGCCTCATTGGATCTATGTGCAAGACGCTCATCTGAAGTGTCTTCCCCTCGAGAACTTCATTTTCGGGCGCGTCTACCCGCGCGTGAGAGGCTCAAAAGCGACGGAACAGTAAGGTCGACCTTGAAGCGCGCATCAAATGCCGCGTCGCCTCAACGAGCCAAGCGCTGAACTAGCGTGCAAGCTTCCCGCTGAACCGTTTTTACTATGGGACTTTCAGCGACAACACTATAATTTTATCTTACGCGACGAAAGAGAAAGAGTCGCTCTACAGGTCTATAATATTCAAAATATCGTGAAAATGATTACTCTTACATAAAAATCAGCGTCAAAAGTCCCGATTCGGTCACTTTCTAAACAAAAAAAAAAAATCTTGTTAGGGACGATAACAGCTAACGGCAAAATTATATACCTGTATTAATATCCTTAAATGTTTTTCGTAGCCAAACCGCGTGACAACATGTTGAATGATTTTTGAATGAAATCAGGATTGTTAAAGGTCTGCGCGCCTCTTCACGTTTCTAGTAGACGGCGCCCTTAGGGCGCCGCCTACCTGCGCGTTAGAGGCTCAGAAATGATAAGAGACATAAGGTCGACCTATTTTATTCAGAGGTTTCCGAAAATGGCTATTCTCACATTAAAAATGCCGTGAAAAGTCCCAATTCAGCCATTTTCGCACCCAAAACAATACTTGTTAGAAACGAAAGTAGTGTGTGGCAAATAAATAGGCCTGTGTAAGGGTCCTTAAATGCTTTTCGTAGACTAACCGCGTGACGACACGTGGAATGGTTTCCGAATAAAATCAGGATTGTTGGAGGTCTGCACGCCTATTAACGATAACAGTACATTATAAGTTCACGCTCACTTTTAGAACTCCCGTTCGTGAGCACGTGTTTTGCGTCATCAATGAGGAAAAGAATTTTAGTATAAGTTTTCATTGATGACCAAGTACTTAGCCTATATTTCTGATTTAACCGATGTGTAGTTGCCTATAGTTTAACCATGTTTTGTATCACAATTTTTAATTTCAAGACGCGCCATTGTCATATGAACATGTTATCGACCCGACCAATTACAAATATTACAGTTTTCCATTATGTATTTTGTGCTTTCAATCCCTTAGGACTGACAAGCAGTGTTGGATCTAATGATCGAAAGGATTTTCCGTAATAGCTTTCTGTTTCAGCAGCGAATTGCAAACATAATTAAGGTCCTTGAAAAAACTTTCTGCGGACCCCATAAGTCATGAGTTCAAATAGTAATGGAAGTAAAGTTGTCAAGTGCCCATAAAGTCACGAGAGTGGCTTCTCGATCAATTCGCGGTCACCTTGCTAGAGGGCAAAGTAACATGCCGTAAGCAGTGGCGCACGATGAGATAGGTGATTTTGTTCAGTGCCTACCGTCTTGGGTCTTTAGTATTGACAAGGGCTGACATGAAGTTAAGTATGGAACAGCGCCGGAATGAAGGGCTGGGGGATCCCTGAATATCCCCGTGAAAGCCCGCCGATCAACCAACGGCATAACCCCGTCGGGAATCTAACTCATATCACCTTGCGAATGCATGGCGTTTAAAATGCCTAAGAAAGAAGCACAAAAATATAACTTGAACTATAAATAAAATAACTTATAAAATGTGATGCTATCGTCGCAATTATTAAAATATTAAAAATTTGTATAACGTACATATCCTTAGTTTGGATCCCCGTCATAGTTCATACATGAAATGCTTGCAGGCGTTTAGACGTAACTTATGACCGACAAAGCCTGGTCATGATGCTGAGCAAACACACCGAACTCCAGCATATTACATATTATAAAAGTCTTAGGACTAACCAGTATCCCGACCCTGCAACGATTGCTGAACGTCTCCCCCAGCAAGTCTCCACAGCTGACACGCGCGTTGCTGTTGGCAACAGTAAACTGCAACTCAGAAGTTCACTAGGTGGTGATTTACACAGAGATTATGCAGTCCGGTGACATCAAGTGTACGATACCCCAACACTACAGCTGACTGATCTTAAGCCGTTTAAGACCACACTGGCCGAACTTTTCTCTATTGACGAAAAGAGATGCCTCACTTAGCAAAGGAGAATTCGTATTAGCGTATTGCGTCCCTTTACGATAACGCAACTTCCAAATAATGTCCGTAGCAATTGTCGAAGGCCTCGTAAAAAAAAAAAAAAAAAAAAAAAAAAAGTGAATTTGTGGCACAGAATTTAGGGCCAGCACTAGCCTGTTTAAGGCCTCGCTCTTTAGTTTTACAGTGGTTTCGAAAATATTTTTTTAACGCAAATTAATACTTATATAAATATTCATTCTTACAGTTTTAACACTAACATATATAATTTGTGTCTTAAGTTTTCTGTTGCAATACACCAAATGGATTTTTCGATTTTTGCCTCGGAAATATCACACATTTGGTCAAAATAAGCAAAAATAAAGTAAAATAATTTTTTGTTAGTAAACATTACATTGTATTTAAAAACGCTCTGGCAAAATTGTGTATCGTATGACTGTACACAGTCTCAAATTTTTTCAAAGCATTTGGTTAAAAAGTATTTGAGTTATTTGCAATTGTTTGAAATAAATGAAAGATCATGGCCTTAAGGTAGCCGCCTAGCTGGAATTATTTTGCGCGTTCGAGGTCTGGAAGTGCGGAAGCGGTATGGACGACTCAGCACACGCATCACCCCATCCCCCCCCCCCCAAGACTAAGTGCAAGTCATTGAACTGGTGTGCAGTCTTCTCGCTGACAACTCTCTTCTATGTGACATTCCGGGGGGGGGGGGGGAATTATTTTATGACGAAAAATTAAAGATATGTGTATTGTACACGCGTACGTCCTTTTAAAAGCTTACGCGCAAAAGTTTTCATGCCTAAAAAAGGTGCAAAACCACATTTTCGCAATTTACGACCGCTGAAATATTCTTTAATAACCAGTGGTGAACTTTAAACTGGTATACACACGTGTATTTTACTTCAACTGCTATTCTAATCAGATATTGCTCATGCGCATTTAACAGATTTCGAATAATACTGTAACGGCCGAAGTTCTGCACTCTGCTCGGCTCCTTGGACGGGCGGACACCTTAAGAATGTTCACGTGACAGAAACGCATGATTTTATATTCGTACGACAGGGTGCTAGTTTTATAGACGTTACTTCCGACTACATTTTTCGCGGGCGAAAATTTGCTCGTATAATCTTCCCATACCGGCTTGCCAGTGTCAAGATTTCGCAAGCTACGGGGACATGCAAGTACCAGAAACCAAGTGACTGACTCCACTGAAATAATTTACACTGAAATTTAGTAGATCGGAAATGTGCTAAAATAATTAACGCACAAAGTGAAATTCCTTTGTATTTAAATGATCTAAGAATAGCTAAAATTGTTTTAGTCTATGGCAATTTTAAAAAGAAGTACAAAAGGACTTTGTTGTATGTTTTTAAATATTTTAGCATGTGACCCATAATATCCGATTAAAATTTATATTATATCATTCGAGTAAGTTATTGTTATTTGTATGTTCTCGTAACTTGCAAAGTTTGACTGACATGCTGCTATGGAAAGACTGTGAGAGCTAAAAAATTTCACAGGTGGAAAATTTAGTCGCAAGTAACTTTTAAGAAACTAACACTACGTCATGCAAATATAAAAGTACGAATTTTTGCCACGTGAACATTCTTAATGAACTGCTACCTTTACACGCGCGGCAGTCGTGGCTTAGAACAGATTAATTATTAATTCAAGTTGCGACTGTCATTGCATGAAATAATAGAAGTAGTTCTTATTTTATGTTATAAAATGTTCCTATGTATATAAAACCTTTTGTACAGGAATGCTTTGAAGACCGCAGTTTGAGCTATTTTGAGACATACGTGCAGTTCCTTAAATGTGTAGCCGAGCTCTTCAGCAGATTATTGCAATTATTTCGGATCGCCTAGATCTTCATTCTGCAGAAGTAAGACGTCACTTCACTAATTACTAAGTAATTTAACCATCCTGTGCAATTCGGAATTTTTGTAGCATGTCGTGAGGTTTTTACCAGTCCAGACAGCGATACCAAAGACGCACTTAAGCTAGACAAAAACCATTACTTATAAGCACTCACTGTCGAGTACTTTTTCCTCATACATTAATGGCTTGTAATAAATCCCGGTAATCTTTAGTCGTTTTATTAGTCAAGTGTAAAGAAGAAGGTTCCCTGGTACGATAACAGTTCAGGGCACGAGGATATGGGAATGGAGAACGTATAGCAGGAGGGGATGGAAAGTTTAAGGTACCGCAAACTCGTCATTGGGAGTACAAACAAGGCAACATACCTGGATGTTATCACCGACCACTTAGCAAACATCGTCCTGCGTGTGTAACGACCTCACGCGAGCACAACAACGTGCTTCATGTAGAGTGGAGCAAGTACTCGGGTTGAGAGCAGTCGCTATCAAGACTTCGTCTGCTAAATACGTTGCATGTGTGTGCGTGTATATCAGTATCTCCATAAATATCAACTGGTATGGGAGATGTTTTTTTTCAGGGAAAGTATAAAAAAATGTATAGGCCACGTTTGACCTAGTCATATCGTACGTCATTAAATAGGGGAAAGACACAGCAGTGGAAACGAGTAAAAATTGCATTTATATTTTATGTCTTCGGCGCTCAGAATCCACGAGGTACAGGAACATTACATTTTGACATCTGTATAAAAATCCTTCGACTTTCGACACGTGCAGTAATATAATACTATAGTAGACAATTTGCTAGCTATTAAACTGCAACGATTGCTTTCATCAGGATACGAAGCACGCGGTCTAAAAAAAAAAACCCAACTCACTCGCACTACGCTCGATTCACCGACTCTAAAGCACAAGACGTTCAACTGGGCGTCCGTCTTTCATTCGAACAAGTCTCTTAAGAGTGTTCAAGTGCGATAAAATCATAATTTTATATTTTTTATAAAATATTGTTAGTTTTGTAGACGATACTTTTGAGTGGAGTTTCCTCTTACGAACCAATTTTAGCTCTCATAGTTTTCTCATAACGGTGCGTCAGTCAAAATTTGCACGTTCTGCTGCCATGCAAATAGTGAAAACCAACTGACCTACATAAACAAAATAATTCACTGTGAACTTACATCTCATGAGCTATGCAATAAAACATCTCAAAACCCACAACGTAATATTTTGAATTAAAAAAAAAATTGCAAAAGCACAGAAAAAATTGCAAATTCACATTTTTTTTTAAAATACAAAAACGGTTCGCGGGATTTTTTAAAATATTTTATTACGTAGCCCATAGTATGTTATTTCACTGTGAATTATTTCACGTACGTAAGTCAATTGGTTTTTACTATTTGCATGGCAGCAGAACATGTAAATTTTGACTGACGCACCTTTATGAGAAAACTATGAGAGCTAAAATTGTTTCCTAAGAGGAAACTGCACTCAAAAGTATCGCCTACAAAACTTCGTGTAACTATAAAATTATGACTTTATCGCACTTTAACATCCTTAAGGACTCTGGTCCCTATTAATGCTATTTTAATCAGCTTTATTTTTCAAATTCTGAAAGGATTATATATCTTTGCAATGTTTGTACTATGTAATTAATTTTTTCAAAACATAAGTTTTTATAGTTTTGGCTAATTATTGACCAAGAAAATTGAATTTAGTCGACAATTGGTCAAAATTAAAGCAACTTACGTTTAAAGAAAACTACGCTTCATATTACAGTCCATTTCAAACATTTATAAGTAACTGTTTTGCGATATCTGCTCCCTTTCAGGATTTTAACAACTAAACTCGCAAAACCAGCATAAATAGGAACTCTCCATTCTTCCATTCCGCCAGCTCTCTGGAGCATTATCAAATATCTTACCATGTATACCAATGTAGATAACTTTCTAGAAAATGGAATATTTAACTAGCGCCCCTGGCATTACGGATAAGTGACCAGCGTTAAAAACAATATTTTCCTTTGAGTGAATATATACAGCTTGTAAGAAACATTTAACGCCCAAACTTCGGCAAGTTATTCTTCATGAAATAGTGGTTAGTAATTATACAGGATGTTAGGAAATTAATAGCCCAAACTCCGGGGGGTGATTCCTCATAAAAAGTAAGCAGACGTTATTTGGGACGCTTTCAAGACAAGTGAATATTAAGGGAGGTGAGGCCATTGAAAATCCAGTTTAAAAATTGTATTTCATCAAAACAAAAAATGCTTAGGAGTTAAATTATGATCCTGTGGGCGTAGTTAAGTATTACACAGTCCTTTATACTGTAAAAATATTCTGTCTTTAAACCTCCCACTTTTGTGAAGATAATAGGGGTTTCCACCCTCATATTGCATAAAACTACTTTGCCATCAGGTTTTGTAAACAGTTGTCTATTTGAGCATCCCATATTAAGGAACCAAAAATATCTACGTGTTGTAAGCACATAGAATGAACCGTTTATCAGAAAAACGTACGTTAACTTTTGCTGTAAAATAATTAAACTTCTGGTAAGTAGGCAAAAAGTGCTACTTCAACCAAATAGGTGGTCTGTACATGGCCTGTGCTTTCAGGAAAATGCTATCTGTGACGTAGTACAACTTGGCTCGACTCTATAAATTTGCAACAAATCTGGTTTTGCAAGGTTTTTACAAAATATTTTTTAAAAGAGAAAATTCCATGGATTTTATATAAACTACATGTTGCGCAGAATCATTTACCAAAATCACTTAGTTTCAGTTATTTAGTAAAACAAATAAATAAACCTTTTCAAAATATATTACAATTTTTCAGAATGTCCTTTAGGAATGTTGTGATAACATTTTGTAAGACTGCTAGCAAACCACGTTTGTTGCAAATTTACCGAGTGAAGCCTAAGTATTTATGGATTTTGTGACATGATTATAAATAACTGCATTACATGTTGCCTTTATTTATCTGAAAGTACGGCGTACGTACACTACCTCCTCGGCAGAAGTAGCGCGTTTTGCCTATATACCAGGCGTTTTATTTTCACAGAAAAAGTTATGTGCATTTTTCTGGTAAACGGTGCATTCTAAGCGCTTGCAACAAGAGGACATTTTTTATGTTCCATACGATGTGTTGCTCGAATAGACAGCATGATATGTGTGCAAAACCTGATGGCAAAGTTGTTTAATGAAATATGAGGGTGGCCACCTCTATTATGGTCATGAAAGGGGGGGGGGGTTAATAGTTGCATTTTTAACAGGGTACATATATCAGTAACACTTATCACCCATAGAATCGTAATTAAACACCTAACCTTTTTGATATTTTGACAAAACATTTAAGCTCGATTTTCAAGGGTTCATATCTGCCTCAATTATTTACTCGTCTTGAAAGGTTCCTACATAAAGTTTGCTAATTTTTTTTCGTGATGAATCACCTCCCGGAGTTTGGGCTGTTAATTTCCTTAAATCTGTATAGCCTTGGACACTATAACTACCAAGTGAATATTGAGTTTAAAAATAGTTCTTTGGCAATATACAGGAAAAGGCTTGGAGTCAAATTATGATTACCAAGTATTGGGCACGATCTGTTGGCAGCAGTATGAGCTAAGAGGCGTCTAATGCTCTGAAAGTCATAAGTTCCATTTTCCGTCGTCATGATGTAATTTTTGCACTGGTGATGTCACGGGGTAATGGGGAAGGGGAGTCAGTGGCGTAGCTAGGATTTAATTTTCGGGAGGAGACAGACTCGAGCTCGACATACATGAAGAACGTAAATTTGCTGCTGACGTATGGTGTTAGTAACAAACATTATTTTCAAATCCTGCCGAAAAGTGTATTCAGATAATGTATTCTTTTCGTACGAAATGTATTGCATGAACTTAAAAAGTCCACTTTTGAATGTACAACTGTGTATATTTAGGTTATTTAAATCGTTGCATGCGTATCGGAAGAAAAACTCCTGGATTGTAGGAAATAGGTCTGTGTTTAAAGTCACACGGGGTCGGCGGCCCTTGGGTGAGTGTGGGTTGTGGAATGAGACATGTTACACGTGTCTTCCCCCGTACCTAGGCCGTGGTTAGCTATAACGTTTAGTTGACAAAGTCAATGCCACGACGTGATTTGCCGGAATCTATGTCTTGCAGAGCCATATGAAGGATGAAAAGACTACATGGGGTAGCACATGCCATTGGAGAGGTCGCAAAGTGTAGAGTAAGGTCGAGTGGGGACTTACCGCCAGGGCAGGATATCCGTAGATGTCCGCCATTCTTTGAGGGGCGACATGAAATGTGTGTGGTAGCTAAATAAACGCTGAAATCTACGTGTTTTTGATGTCACTATGGAAAAACTCAAAACAGTCTTAGATAATATTTGCCAACTTATGAGCAAAACATTTCCCAGAATAATGCATTTATTAGGTGTTATTGCATCGCAATAAAATGTACGAGATTTAGGCGTCAGGGATTGTTCTTCAGATATACGTTCCTCGATAAAAACTCTTGCACAGAAAGTTGGCAAAAACTATTGTCTAGGATAGTTGTTATATCATTACAGCAAAAGAGCTTCGCGAAACCTACAATTTTAAACTTAAGCGCAAAATTATTTACTATGCTACATTAAGAGGAGTGTACCGGTTTTAAATGTCCGCGTTCGACGCGTGGGAGCAGCTGAGCTACAAGAGCCAAAGTACCACGCTCGACGAGAAGCATATCGCCTCTTATTCGCAGCGTGCCAGACTGGCGGGCAAGGCTTTCCTATGGGACTAATAGGATATCCTAAGATTGTATTTTTGGATAGTATGAAGTACAGGCCAACGCACGCATCTCGTTTTGCACTTTACGAATTCAGGTGGTATTTTCGGAGTTACAAGTTGAATTTTTAAAATTATAGAAGCGTATTTTCATGTGTGTTCTTTTCGTAGAAAACCGCAATAGAAATACAAGGGAGGGGGACAGCAGTCCCCAAGACGACCCGCTGGCCAACTGTAACGTTCGCTACTTTTCCCACATGGGAAAAATCCAAAGACGTTGTAAAATAACTAGACTGTTACACTGCAATTTTGTTACATGACCAAATTGAACGCTGTCATATTGCAGCCGAAGATAAGAAATTGTGTACTTAAGGCTGTTTCCTATGTAGACAGCATATGTATATATATGTGCGCGTGCGTGCGTGCGTGCGCGTGCGCGTGTGCGGCACAAAATCGTTAAAGCGCAAGGTCGCCGCCGACCGGCGCGTGTAACGTAGTTTCGTCTCTACGTGCAAGCCACTCAACTGGCGCGCAGAGCTTCACTAGTATTCATTTCCCTATAGGAATTTAAGAGAGACCATATAATTTTATTTGCGAGAAGTATAGTTTAAAGCCCAACGTGTTCTTCTATTTGTGTATTTTTCGAGTCTGGTTGGTATATTCCCAGATACGGCAGTCTGCGGAAAAGCCGTTTTTAGCCATTTTGGGAGACTCAAAAATCATACATAAAACACGCGTACCGGATTTTTAAACTTATAGCACCATACACTGAAGCGTGTGTTCTTTTCGTAGACGAACCATTACGATTCGCGTTAAGTAGTTTCGTCAAAAAATGAATACTCGCAACTCACTGCAACACATTTCAAGCGCAGATAGGGAACCCCCTTAAAACATTTATTTTCCAACGATAAAACTTTGGCATAGGACATCACATGTTATGGGCTGCAAAATGGCGCCGTTCAATTTGGTTACATACGGAGATAGACAGTCAGCATTGGTCTTGCACTCATTGGAAAAATAAAACCCGCCCCGCAGGAAATAGAAACATGATCGCAGTATTGGGGCAGGTGACCTGGTCACTACACCACTGCGACTCTCATGGCAGCGTATGAATTAAAGCTAGTTTTCTCGATTATAGTACTATCGTGATAGCATCCAACACTATACATACACGCGTGTGAAAACATACGCGATAGTTAGCCTGAAAAGGAAACTGTCGTATGTGATACTTCAAGCCTAGGGTTCGTGCGTAAACGAACCCCGGGTCACAAATTAACAGATTCGATACTAATGATTAAAAGCGGATCGGTACTTGATTAGTGAAAGATACTATTAAAAATAAAAGCAAATAGCATTTAATAACACGAATTTCTACGATTGCGGTGTAACACTGTTTAAACAAAGTGGTGTGACAGTTGCAATACTCTCACAACAGCGCAACATTATGCCTACAGGCCATACACTGGCCCGCCAAAAGCTGATATATTTGCGGTGTATTTCAGAATTTTTCACCTTACCATGACAAACAAATTAATTTTAATTTGAAGGCTCCTTTCTAAGTATCGCGCAGACTGTGTAAGAAGTTCAAACGGATAATAGACAGTTCAGAAAATGCGAGTACATAACATTTCCTATAAAGGCTCTTCTTGTCTGTCGGAGTTGCGTATTTATTTTACGTGTGGACTTGGGGTGAGGTGCGGGGTGGAATTTGTGCGCTGACTCCCGTACTGATGTTCAAATTTTAAGCTCATGAAAAGTAGTCAATCATAAAATTACTTATGGTGGCCCGTGACATGATTTGGATCACCTATTTATTTATCCATAGCTCCGTAAAGGTTGGTCACCCCTGTGCTAGTGCTATGGTGCCAGTACGAAGAGTGACTATCAAATCTGTTTGCACAATGAGAGTGAAAGTAACTATAGGTCGTTCGGGATAAAGTGAGCACTAAAAATTTAACCTTTTGAAATATATCACTAGACGTTACTGCATATAATTAAACAGGAACATAGTTACCTTATTACTCGTATGGTTGGCAGTGAAATTACGAAATATAGTTCCGTATATATTCTCTTAAAATTTAACAATAATGAAACAAAATCAACCGAAATCGACGTAATTATATTTTGTATAGTTAGTATTTTTTTAAAAATTAAACTGTACCGGTTCATGGTGACTGCACAATTTATCTTACACGCGCAAACAAAGTGACGTGTCCAGAGAGGTTAGATATTACCCGTTGTTAGCAGTTACGCGCGCAAAGTTACGAATTGGCTGAAAATAGAACTTAAGCAGGGTTTTTTGAGTGCTCACTTTATTCCGAACCGCCGGTATCGCGATTTATTATCATATTTAAAACGAATCCCTACAGACTATGGGCCTCTTTACGAACAGGAAGTGAATGCAGAAGAAGATAAGTTCAAGGTCATCCACGAGCCCTAATTAATTTTGACCATTTATGAGTAGGCTAATATCCTTAGCATTGTTCATTGTGTCAACATTGTATTTGAAATTGGATTTTATGGTGTGTGGTGGCGCGGCGACGTGAAGTTCAGAAAGAAATATTTGTGTTTCTGTATCGGAATGAAGGGTAATTCCAGCGGCAAGTTGTCTGACCGGCGCAGGAGAGAAACTTCACACGCGAGGAAGTGTTCGATTGTGGGCGGGGCGTAGTGGGGCACAGTCGCGGTCGATCGCGCCGCGCCGCGCCGTTCGTGCCTGCTTTCGACACTATCGCGAGTTTATCCCGCCACCCCCCTCCCACACCCCGGGCGAGTACCTCAGTTATTGGCGGGAAGGGGGTAGACTAGCAACGACCCCGTGATTCGATCCACCGGCGGCACGAACACTGCTTTATGCCGGTTGCTCGCGGGTGCCACAGGCTGGTTAAGATTAGCACCATCCTTCTTGGCTAAACGACACGCTGCAGTCTAAATAACCATAACATTAATAGAGATGAGCACAATCTTTGATCTGCTCAGTCGATTGAAAACCAGAGCCATTAACCAAATAGTCACATGGCGAACTCTCGAAACTTTGTATCACACAAAATCGATGCTTAGCCAATTACAATTCTCTTCTAGTAAAATTTTCATACTATTGGCGTCCATACTATATGTATTTTGAGAAAATAAGCAAAAAACTATACTAGAGACAAATTTAAACGAAATTAAAATACATGGGAAAGTTGGTTACGACATTAAAATGCTTCAATAAAACAAATATTTCGAAAAAAAATCCACCTTTTCGTAAGCAATCACCATTCAAAATTAAGGGTGTTAACGTGAAAAAAAAAAAAAACATAATTTAGATTTGCACGACATATTAATTTTATTTACTTTACTTTGGACTACATTTTCTACTTGTGAAACATTTTTAGCTGTTATAGTCTTCCCATGGCAGCATGTCAAAAATCAAGATTTGCACGTTACGGGAACATAAAAATAACAAAAAACCAACTGACTTATTGGAATGAAATAATTTATACTGAAATGAGATAGTATGGGCCATATACTGAAATTTTTCGAACCACACAATGAAATTCCTTTGTATTTAAAAAAAATTCTGAAAATAACGATAATTTCCTTCGTTTACGACAATTTCAAATGTATTCACGTATTTGACGTATGAAGTGCGCAGCGAACAATATTGCAGGCGCATTGTTTCGTTGCAAATTTTCTTATTCTGAATTGTAAACATGGGAACTCGCCGACCTGTTTGCCCGACATAATGAGCAAGTCAAACAATGCCCTCCGTTAAGTATGTATGTCGACGTTAGCTGGGTTAAGTATTCTCCCCGATTACATAACATTTTTGTTCCAAACATGTCCGGTTTGCTGTCGGTAGGTCGTTGGTTCGATACCAATCCGCCAGGTGTTTTCATCCACGGAGAACACTGATCCACCTCCCCGACAGTTGTATTGACCCCCCGAACAGTCACACACGAAAGGAATAAAGCCACACAATTAAAAATTTTACACCACAAGTGTAGGAGGGATATTTGCTAACCATGAGAATTTTTTTCCCCACTACTTCATAATTTGAGGGGCTTGGTGGAGGAAGGGGACATGTCACATTTGCAAACTTCTCAAATACATGCAGTAAAAATTATTTAAGAAGGAAGAATACCAATGCGTGTTAAAATTTTTCAATACTTGTAATATGTTTGTAACATATGTAAATCATAAACAAATCATCAAGTTAAATAAACATTAAATTGCTATTTTATTCCTCCAAGGGCTTATTGCACAGTAGAGTAAAAATCTCGTAGGCCGTACATGGGACTAATTTTGCTCATTCACAAAGGAAAAACTATATTCGCTATAAGTGTAATCCGTTGTGTAACAAAATTTGTAAATGTGGCTGCGTGAATGAGCAACTGAGGCCACGAGACTGTGCATAGCGCATAGCTGGGATGTACACAGTACAGATGGGACTGTTCTGGAGTGTCAGTTTTACTTTCGCTGAGAGAGGTTTTACAAATGAACATTGTTTACGGTTGCTATACACATGTTGCCTTTCGACTTCATTCTGGAAGAAACTGACCGTGAAGAAATTGAATTACGCACATTGATTCAATGGGTATTATTGTTCAATACAGTCACTTGTTTTTGTACTCAAGTACAGGGACAGCTTTCCTTCGCCCGGGACAAGAATTGTGATGTGCTTTCCCTCCCTCTTTTCCCATCAGTCCAATCATCCCAACAGTAATAAACGTACCTTGCATACGTTGTTTTGCGCTCGCGTTAATGACAGTATAACATTTTAGTAGATTTTGATTTTGCTTATTTTCCAGCAGTATAAGTTTCTAATATCGCGGCTGAACGTATTCCTACCACATATAAACTAGCTACCGGTAGCAGTGTTTTAAGTGCGCATTCTAATTATATAAACAGTATTTATAGCATTATATGGTGTTCAAAGTAAACAAAAATACAAAAACTAGTAATAGTCGACATATTGATATTGTATTTTTTTTACACTCATTTACATTTCGTTCAAAGTAAACTTTTCGGCACCATTAGTAAGTACTGAAATTTAAATATGTTTTGGATGCCTTCGAGAAATATTGAACGCTTATTTTCTTCAAATAATGTACACGATGTAGTATTGTGAATTTTACAGTTATGTGTGTATATTGAATCCATTTGCATACACATAGTTTGGTATTTCCACAATAAGATAATAAATAAACTGAAAATGCAACTTGTTCCCAACAAAACTAGTATTTGGACACGCAAAGAAATCAGAACTAAGCAACAACGAAAACCGCTGTATTTAAATAGTTTGTTAGCCTTTGACTGTAATTGTGGTGTGACGATATTTTGCCTTCGATTTTATGTACTCGTGTCAACTCGTATGTGCGTGTATATCTCGCCGTAGGTCACATCGCAGAAAAATTGATTGGAATTGTATATCGCTGAGTTGATTATCGCATTAAACCTGATATACGAGTGAACTGACTTGATGAGCGCGTTTTTCGTGGTTTTGTTAAGCGTTCACATAGAGAGTTGTCTTCTATACATCGCATCCAGTAACTGCAATGGCTACAAGAGGTATCATCGCATTGTAACTATACGATTAAAATCTTTTGAAATTAATCTTAATAAAATCCACTTAAGGCGCAGTTGAATTTGACTTTTCTTAAACTGAACCCACACAACTGTTGTGTACACTTATTCCGATAAAAATTGTAAGAACATCAGTAATATACTATATTACTAATACTAATAAGAATAGCCTACATGTTTACAACAAGAAACATTCACTCTGAACAGGCACTTGAATACTTTTTTATATATTATAATCTTTGAAACGAACTAATATATGATATATTTCAAACTAAGTTCAGTCATACGTACATTCATACAAATATTCATTCAAGACGTCAACTTTAGAGAGAGTGGTTACGCAGTAGCAAGCACTGCAACAGTTTGCTTTTGAATAGGTTGATGGAGACATTGATACTTTTATCTACTAATTTATAGTCCTCGCCACGAATGTTGCGACTCCACTCATTCCAGTGTGTGCTAACCGAGACACTGAAAAATAATTGGTTTTATGTAACTGTATTAATAATTTACAACCACATTTTGAACGAGTAGTAACTTCAAGTGAGAGAGAAAGGAAATTAAAGGGATTACGTAGGTAACCAGGAGAGTTGTCGTGCATAATTTTATTTAAAAGCAACAAACGGCGAAATTTTCTTCTGTGAGCAAACTCATTCATGGCAGTTTATTGTACCACTCACCGAGATGATCTCTGGATTTTAGATTACATACAAAAAAAAACACACACACACACACACACATGTTCTGCTATCTCTTTAAACGTATGTTAAGATTTTCACCAAGGTCATCATACACATCGCGATAATCAATGGGAGTTTAAGTGTCACAGTAGGTTCAGACGTTATGCGTTATGGTACGAATTTGAAATAATATTTTTAAAAATTTCAATTTCCGAGTTAAGGTTTGACGCGCATGTCACATGCGCTGCCAGTATTTTTCGACAGATTGACCGGTTTAATTTGTTTGTAACTGCGTGGTGGATTCTGGTACACGTTCTTATTACACAATTACGTAGACCTTGTGAGAATCCGCGGTGTTACTTCGTAAATACGAAGTCGAAACTCTGCTGAGTAAGTGCCTTCATAAGATTTCTAGTATGTAGAGGGAATAGGACGTGACGTCCGCATACTTGCGACCGACCAAAGGCTACCTTCGAGTTTCGTCACACTAACAATCATCTCTGCATGTCATGGAAGTGTGGAATTGAAATGGGTACGCCTAGCTATGCCTTACAGTGTTGTCGGAATTTTTCTAGCAAATTTCCCTCGAGGTCAACTGTTTATTCCCTTCAACTTGGAAAATAACCCTAATTTAAGCATAGAAGTTTATTTGTTACTATTAGTGAAAAGAGAACATTACATAAGAAACAGTATGGGTACTTAATGTCAAGCTGTTTTAAAAACCCTGCTGTGAAAGTATTTAAAAAAAAATAAAAATAAATTCTGTAGATTTAAGGGAAATGCACCTCTAAGTTTATGGGGAAGTTAATTTGGATGACAGTTATGAAGAAACTGAGAATGTCCAGCGTAAACAATTTTCGCCAGATTTTTGGCCCGCAAGCTTATCCCCTGCACACCAGGAGTTACGAATACTGTTTTCGAAATGTACAAATATGCTGCTGATGTCATTTAAAGACGTTGGACCCGTAAAAATACATTTGTATAATATTTGTGCCAAACACTGTTCAACTTTTACACATCAGATAACACGTCATTTCCTCAAATAAAAAAAAATAGTCCCCATGGTATTTGCATAATCACTCATCAAAGTCACAAAATGGCCGTTGCGTGTAGCCAAAATTAAGAAAAAAGACAGTAGAAACAAGATAATTCATATTGATAGTAAATTGTGTGAGCTACTTCAAGACACTTGTGGGATTACAAAGGGATACAATTTTGTATTTTTTTAAAATTTATGAATATGGTGAAATTTTTGCGTATCTAAGTTATGGCTGTTACTGACATTTTCAAAACTAACTTTTGTCAAACACGTCATAAAATGCTTTGATACGCTGACTTTCAGTTCCTGTAATTTTGATGTTATAAGTTACTTTTATTAAAGCTTGGCTACACAACTGCTATTTCGTGACTTTGATGAGTTAATATACAGAGACTACGGGGTCTCATTTTTTTTACTGTGGGAAATGTGTTATATGTGTAAAAGTTAAACAGTGTGTGGCACGAATATAAAAATTGAATTTTCACAGGTCCAACGCCATTAATAACACAATGACGTGAATTCAGCCGCCGGTTGCTAAGCTCTAAAACGCGAAATGCTAGCCCCTGGTCGTAATCCTGTTGTTTGAAGTTCCCTCAATATCCTTTTACGTTGTACCGACACCGCGGCTAAGCTAATGGTTCATAGTTGACTGCAGGTACCGATACGAAATTAATATTGGTAATCAGAGACTTCTCTCTAAGAATTTCACAAGATTTGCTACTTGCAGTGGACAAGAATACTGTTTAACTCGCGCCATCGAAGTTGCACAGAACAGAACCGATTTACAAAATATTTATATTCTAGCTAATATTACTACGTAAAATAAGGTTCTAGTATATCAACGAAACATTCCTGGCATGTCATTTATAGAGGTAAGGTAAAGGTTAGGTGGTCTGTACGTGTCTCGGTGACAGCGTGGTCGCTAGAGACAGCGGCACATTACTACGAATTGAACTGGGAGGGTAATCGATCATGGCCTTTTGTTAAGTAACCATCTAAGCATTTGCCTGGAAACATTTTGGGGAAACAGTGGAGAAACCGAAATCAGGATGACCGGAGCCGGGAGTTGAACCCAGGTTCTCCCGAATGCGAGAACATGTTAGTAGTGGTGCGCCACCTCGCTGGGTTATTTGAAGAGGAATAGAGAGTCCAGAATAAGCTCTTTGTATACAGCTGCTATACACAAAGGAAACTCTTGACTGCACATATCTCGGTTCCTGAGAAGAATGGTTCCCTCCTGTATAACCATCCACTAGGGCTGTTCGATATATAGATATATCGGTAAATAACTATATATACCTTGAAATATATAATTGATATAACATGTTATAAATGCAGATATATCGGTATTACGATATCGTTGAAACCACAGAAAACACCAAGATATCGAAATCGACGACTGTATCATCGAAATCGACGACTGTATCATCGAAATCGACGACTGTATCATCGAAATCGACGACTGTATCATCGAAATCGACGACTGTATCATCGAAATCGACGACTGTATCATCGAAATCGACGACTGTATCATCGAAATCGACGACTGTATCATCGAAATCGACGACTGTATCATCGAAATCTACGACTGTATCTGAATCGACGATACGAAACAACATTATCGAAGTTGTGGATGTATGGAAATTGATGTCAATTTCGAAATTGAGGAAAGGAATTAATGACGGCCATGATGCTAAAACTCGGCGGGGGGGGGGTAGGAGGGGGAAGGGATTACGTTTAGCCGCGATATTAGAAACTTCTACTGCTGGAAAATAAGCAAAATCAAAATCCACAGCTAAGATGGCTGAAGGAAATGTAGACATCATGACGTGTGAGGTGTGTTAGTTAAACAGTGCATTCGAATGAGAGCATTGATTTGCTTGGCTTTACAAACGTGACTCTGAAATTAGAGTGTTTCGAAAGCTGCAATTTGGTAATACATATCACTATTCATACAAACATTTTGACAAAAATTTAGATAATTTTAAACATGTTGAGGATATTTATCAGTGTTATAAATAAATCGATGATCTAGAAAAATTGATAGGCATCAGTAATTGATATTCGGGAAAGCGATATCTAGAAATATATTAATTTAATGTGTCAGCTCATTGATATCGATACGAAAAATATTGCACGTTATCGAATTCAGCACACCAAAAATATTGCACAGTACACAGTTGGCTTGTATCGACATTTAAACTGAGATGGTATCGAAGAGCGCTACTATCCACATATAAAATGGAATGTTGACTCGGGGAAGCGCTGACAGGAAATGCTCGTGAACGCGCTAATGTAATAGTGTGCGTGCTAGCGGCTTGCTGCCTTGTAGCGGTTCGCCTGTGCTACTCTGGCCTTGTACTACAACAACTTAGCTGTAATTAAAGTGGCACATGTGACTCGTGGAGCGCGACCCCTCGTGCTGTAGTGTCACCACACTTAAGGAGTTCGTGGGTTCGATATTGGTCGATCAAGTCGGGGGATGGCTTCCCTCCCGGTTTTACGTCCTCATTGCGGGAAATAAAAGGCGTCGTTGCAAATGTGCGTTAAGGCCATGATCCATCATTTGTTTCAAACAATTGCAAATAACTCTTATATTTTTTTAACCAAATGCTTTGTAAATATTCGAGACTGTACAGTCATACTATACACAATTTTGGGAGAGCATTTTTAAAAATAATGTACCGTTTGCTTGCAAAAAAATATTTTTGCTTCATTTTGGTTTTTATTTTAATAACAAAATGTGATATTTCAGGGGCAAAAATCTAAAAAGTCTGTCTGGTGTATTGCAACAGAAAAATTCAGCAACAAACGATGATATATAAGTGTTAAAACTGTAAGATGAATTTATGATATATGTATTAATTCGCGATAATTTTTTTTGAAACCACTGCAAAACTGAACAGCGGAACCTGAAGGCTATACTTTCTAGTTGCGACTTTTTTTTTTAGCGATATTAATCTTTTTACGCCTAAACGAGAGCAGATGTCAGGCAGTTTGGTTTAAAATCGTCTTCTCAATGTTGGCTGATTTTTTTTTCAAGGCAGTAGGCTAAATACTATGATTTTAGCTACTTACATGATTAACGAAATTCTGGTTAGTTGCCTTTTTAGTAGAAATCGTATAATTTCTTGCTTTGATAAAATTATCTATCACGGCAAAAACCATTTAAAGCAAAACTGCCAGGCAGAATTTTGATATCTGCTCTTCTTTAAGTTAAATAATAATAGTAATAATAATAATCGCAGAAAAACAACTAACGAGCACGGCCTTAATGATAGATTGTACAGCGTCCTACCGGCAGGACAAAGAGGCCTACCGGTAGGACGTTCTTATACGACAGGTATGAGCACTTTCTGTACTGCTAGCAGGACTGAGATATAGACCGTTGTGAAGCGCAGGGAATTCTCTTTCAGCGCATTCAAGAATGGTGTTGGTACGCCTGTTCGTGTAGAAATGGCGCGGAGC
>PNEQ01031297.1:5383-46161 GCA_003012365.1 Medauroidea extradentata
AAAAAAAAAAAAAAAAAAAAAAAAAAAAAAAAAACGGGGCACTCATTTTGTATTGTGACGCGCAGACTAGGACAGCTGCTGTGGCTGTGGTATAGCCATCTCCGGCACTTATCCCCCCCTCCCCCCTCATCGTAGTCTATCCTCCCGGCCGGCCGATAACAAGCAAGCAGCAACACGGCACGTAACCTCACAGCGCGTGACATTCTAAGTGTTCACGGCGTAAAAGAAAAGCCCCGAGAGTAGAATACACTATTGCCTTTTCTCTAAACGACGCCTGGTCATAAATTTCGTTTATAGTTAAGTTTAAATGTACGACATATTTTTGCTTAAGATGACCGAACATGGACTTAATGCGAAAACGGCCTATTTTGACATATAGAGGTTCCAAATGGGTCCGAAATCTTATAACGACCACCTCTCTATAACGACCCTAATCTCGGGAACCGTGAGGGGTCGTTATAAAGAGGTTTTACTGTGGTTGCAGAGATACTAACCAAGGTTAACAGTACAGTTAGTCATGTTTCGTCAAATGTTAACAAGGTAAAGGATTGCTTGTTTATGTAAACATTCTGTTATTATGACAACTAGTAGTTACAACAATTATTTGTGCTATTACGAAATGTCATAGTAACAGGATTCCACTGTGTTAAAGGAAAGTGTCAGAATACTCACAAGACAATTTCAGAGTAAATTCCAGGAAAGAGCAACTGTGAAAGGACTAACCAGTAATTCTGGAGGACCATCTTCAGCATCTTCAGATGACTGTTCCTCTCCTATTTTACTGAGGTCCCACACATGTAGCCTGCGGTCTGTTCCACTCGAGGCCAGGATAGTTTCATTATGGGGGGACCACTGGACCTGTCACAACACACATTGCATAATTCACATTGCTATCTGTGCAATAACTCCAAGTGTAACATTGGATAAATGAATTAACAAGCATACACAAGGATTCACTGCAATATCTGTGCATCAAATTTCACACTGTACTGTACACCAAGCACCCTACCTGGAAAATTTCATCCTTGTGAGATTCAAACGAGTGAAGCTTCAACTTCAAGTTGCGCAGATCCCACAATGCAACAGTCTGGAATCAAACCAATTGCCATTAGCAAAGAGAAATAGAAAAAAAACATTAAAAGAAAAAGAATAAAAGAGAAAAAATGAGAGAAAGAAGGGAAAATTAGAAAAAAAAGAGGGTAATAAAGGGAAAATGAGACAAAAAGAGGGAAAAAACAAATAATAGAAAAAAATGAGAATAGGGAGAGAAAAGAAGGAAAAATGAAAGATAAAAAAGGGAAAAAAAAAAGATTAAATGACAGGCATACAGAGAGAGAGAAACAGGCATAGAGAAAGAATGACAGAAAGAGACAGAGAGTGGACAATGATGGTTTAATTTTAAAAACTACTTCAGATCTCTTCCTAATACTTTCCTCTGCGTGGCAGTCTTTCCAACAGAGAGCGAGAAAACACATAGAAAGGTACACATAAAAGAGAGAGTGAGAAAGACATAAAAAACAGACAGTGAGAAAAGCGAAAGACAGAGACAGACAGAAAAAGATATATAGAAAAGAGCAGCGTCAAATGAGCTGCTGTGATACAACACCTTATCTGCACTGCCTGTGGCGAGAATGAACTCTGAATACGGGTTAAAGGAGAGGCAGTTGACTTCTGCGGTGTGCGCATCCACTGTGTGGGATGGCTTGCTTGTATTGTTGCAGCGCGTGTCCCATATCATCAGCTTCTGGTCATCAGCCACAGAGCCAAACAGAGACTCGTGCAGTAAGTGCCAAGCTACATCCTGCACAAACATCACACTGTGTCACTGCTGAGACACTGCTCCCAAAATGACCAACCAAAAACTTACACACTTATGTATAAACTACTTGTTCACAAATTACAGTACTCAGAAGGAATAGATCAAAAAAACTGTATAGTGCGACAAGTTACACCTGCACCTTGTACATCATTGCTGCATACATGTTGGTCCTCCCCTTGTCAACTCCTCCAGCCCTCCGAAAGGATTGTGTGACCACGCCAATACCTCTCCTCAAACACACTGATGCTCAAATCATTCATGTATATTATTACGTATCATACAGGATGTCCTGGGAGGAAAGGGCAATATTATGGGAGGTGTGTGATAAAAAAGGACATATGAACATGGGCTCAACATTGGACGGTTGTAGTGGCAGAAGAGAGAGGGAGAGTACGGCGCAGTGTTTTGTGCACCCTAAAATGCTTCACAGTGTGACCGAACTATAAGCACCTCCTTCCCCTTGGCGGTCAAACTGTCTCTCCCTTTCTCTCTATCGCTTGTCATGTGTGCACACGCAAGGTTCTTCTCTCAGTCTTTCTGCAGCAGGAGGGGAAATGTGGTGACGTAGCTGGGTGGACTGTGAGAGAGAGAGAGAGAGAGAAAGGAAGCACCTAACAAGTCATATTTACTTGGTGTTTGCTTGAGATTACCAGCTTTAAAGTCGTACACTCATTAGCTGGCACTAAAAATTAAGGAGCGAAACTCCCTTGAAAGCCAAGAAATAGAAAAAGATCTAATCTTCACATAAAAAAAGGGGTCACTACTTTCAGCAAGTTCCTGCCAACCACTGGAGTACAGTTTACGTCATTTGCCCTATAATAACTTTATAGTGTACCGTCCCTCCATAATACATGTAAAAGTACGTATCCGGATATAACAACAATCTGCTATGAAGACAATTTTGTTCCTATTTACAGTTGATTTATAATAAGATTCTACTATATTAGGAAAATACAAACGGGTAGCTCTTTAAAGTGGGTTCTGTATACGTTGTTGTTAAAATCTGCAATTGGGTTCGAAAGATTTTAGTGGGGGACACGCATACAGACATATAATGTACATATTAATTACCGACCCATGATATATCTCACAAGGCTAACTCTTCAATTAGAAATGATTTCAAGGGAGAGACAAAGGCCGCTAGGCAACTAAGTACATATTCAAATTAGAGAAATACAATACTCACATGGTACCGTGAGCTTGATAGTGACACACAACAGAAGGATGAGAGACATTTTGCGCGTTAGCACATTTTGCGACGTTTTGCCACAAAGGTGGCTTTCTTGGCTGAAGAATACGCCTAGACTGGTACTGCAATATACTGTAGTGGGCAGTAAACGGTTAACTTAATAACCAGTAAGCAGATCTGAAAGTGTGATGTGAGGTGCTATCTGATGTTAAGGTCTGGTGGTTGTCAGTATTTGGTTGTGTACTGGTAGGCCAGCTCCCATCGCCTAAGTTCTGCACTGCTGGTGGATGGTGTTAAGGCTTTTACTACCCTGGTTGTGTAGCAAGAGACAAAGTCCAGGTTGTGAGATGCTGCATGGAATGCAACTGGCTCGTCCAGGGAGTCCACATTAGAACCAGCTAGAGCATTTTTGGTGTCCGCCCTATGGCCATTCATTATCTGCCTAAGAGGTGAGGTCCATGTACTCTGCTGTACAATATTTGCATTGTAGCTGGTAAATGAGATTCTCAGTGGCACAGTTGTGGCTGCCCAGGATAAGGTAGGTTTGGTTTGTGAGCCTGCTATTGAAGGATGTGGATGGCTGATGTATGGCACATGTGCTGCAGCGTGGACTATTGCATAGATGTGATCCCTTGGTAGTGGCAGATGTCTTGACTATTTCACTAGGTGGTAGTTTCTGACCAACTAGTTTATTTCGAAGGTTAGGAGGGCATTTGATGACAAGTCTACGAGCTTTTGAGAATAAATTCTGGGTGAGGTGAAGACGAAACAATTTTGTGACGGCAGAGTTAACAATGGTCTTCAGTTTTTCTAGGCCTTCATTATAGAGTACGACTAGAGGAATATCACTGCTTTTAAGTCTTGGTAGCTGTTCCCTTGTCTGGGATAGCCAGCTAGAGTTGGTTGTGGACCAGTTGTTTGAGTAGTCTCCCGTCACAGAACATCTGAGCTACGCAGTCACACCGTCTGTTAAGGTAGAACATATTCTTTTGGCTCTAGTTGCAAGGCTGTACAGTGGCACGGAACAGATTGTAGCTGTTGAAATGAAGGTACTGTAGGCTGTTTGTGGGTTTGGTGTGAACAGAGGTTTCAATCAGGCCATTGTGGAGGGTGAGCTCCACATCCAGAAATACAGCATGAGACTGGGAATATGACCAGGTGAAATTGAATACACGATAGGAGAAAGGAAGCTGGTGAAGGTACCCTCTGTAGAGGTCTAAATCATGAAGATATCGTCAAAGTGCATCCAGCAGAAAGGTAACGTCAATTAGTAATACAGAAAATTTTTTTCGAGTTTACCAATGAACAAGTTGGCATATGAAGGGGCCATGCGAATGCCCATTGCTGTTCCCTTGACCTGTAGGTAGACTTTGTCCCGAAACCTGAAGCTGCTGTAAGTTGAGTCTGGTGAGTTCTACAAGAAATGCAGTGGATGGTTTGTTGTCTACAACTAAGCCCTCTTTCATTCAAACATTTGCACAAATTCTGTGCATCGTAAAAGTATGAGCGTTCCTGTTTACTAAATGCAGCATTTGTACACATGCCCCACTGTGAATATAATGCCTCATTTGACACAGTTGCGTGTGAAAATGCTTCATTGGTACAAAAGCTAACTCGTTAATAAAAGAGGCCTGACGTTGTCGCATGTAAAAATATATGTAACCCGATTAGCTGTTATCATTAATCAGGGTGTCGAGCAAACAAGGATTAAAAAATTCCCTGATTTTTCCATGTTTTCCAATAGAAAATGAAAATTTTCCAAACAAATGAAAACAACACATAATGTACAAATACAGTATAAACCATTACAACACTAATGTTTGAGGACCTGACAGGCCGGGAAGAGATTCTACAGTATACCGCGTGTGACCATTCCTTTATTTACACATTAAGGGGCATAAAATTACTGCCCTATAACTAAAAATTCTATATAACACTGTACTATCCTTTAAAAAATTGTAATTACAGTAAATACCTACAGTTCTGTTTGCCTGACTTTCGTTTACCTAATGTTTCGTATTATCCTACACCCCATAACAGAAATAAATATCAATTGGCAAGATATAGTTATGTTGCAAACATTTGTGAATTATATTTTTCTTACTCCCGACCAATATATGTTGTTTTGTTGTAAAACTGGGCATAGTTTGACTTTTAATAGATTATTACATAAAATCTGTAATTTCCTCCCATTTATGTCAGATAAGTAGAGACACCAATTTCCGCAACGTGCGAAATTGCGAAATTTGCCACATCTGTTTGAAATCGCGAAACTGATCAATTATGTGCAAAATTACGAAAGAAATGAGCAATTTTTGACGTGCTTCGTAGTAAATTACGTCAAATTCGAGATATCGATTATACAAATCTAGTAAATTGATTTTAGGACCCTGCGAGTCGAAAGCGAGTTTTGAGAGTATCGTAAGAGACACGAAAATGGAGGCTGTTTTGGTTAAGTAACACAACTTGTTCTTTTATCCTGATTTTACGCGATTCTCGTTGGTATTTTTGTTTGAAATTCGTAATGACAAAATATATACTAATCTTTTAACACAGCAATATTAATTACGACCAAAGAAATTTACGTTTGTAATGATGTGACGTACATTTTTCCAGAATAAGAGTCTAGGAAAATAACACAATGTAAACTTGCTTCACACGCATCACGTAAAATGCAAGGCACGAATGACACAACCCAGCATAAATTTTCCGGCAACAAATAATAGTGAAAACAACGAAGGTAAATTTGTTGCGTATTAAATAGAACATTTATAGGCGAAACACGAATGAGCAAATATGTAGGTTATGCTATTCAAAATTGTTTTATTCTTTATTCTTTATGGTGTTAATAACGTCAAGTAATTAATACAGACGCAATGCCATACAATATGACGTAAAAATATTTATCTCGCAGTTTAATTATATACTCGGGTTATTAAAATTGTTAGCTGGTTCACATAACCTAATACAAAGTACTGAATTTTATTGTAGAAAAATGTCCGATTTTACTTGAGAAAAGTAATACTGACAACAGCTTATTCATGCAAATAATGTTACTTTATAAAATTTTATCCCCCATTCCAATCATATGTATTGGTGTGTGTAGATTTCCAACTACTCAATTAACATGTAAAGAAAGTAATTTTATTTAAATATTTATCTAAACGTACGATACTTTACCAGGGTGTCCACACCAATCTGTAATAAAATTTCCCTGACTTTCCCTGACCAATACTTTTTTGAATAATTAAAAAAAAATCCAGCCTCCTCCATTTCCATAGCTGGCCTAGTTCTCTTTCCACTTTCTTTATGTCTTTTTAAATTTAACTTTTCCATTTATTTATGTTAATAGGCTTACAAAGTTGAATTGCAAAAGATATTAATACAAAAGCAGAATGCATCAATAATAACTGTAAAAATATAACAAATCACAGTAGGAAAGTAACAAAATTAATCAACAATGTTATAGCACACCTATCTCAAACAGAATAGACAAGGTTTGTAGTCCATTTGGTAAAATTTTTTACTCGTTTAGAACTCTAACCATTCTTATGACAACTTCTAATACTTATTCTTATTCTGAAGTAATTTTTTCTTGTGTTCAATTTCAATGTCTTCTTTCCCTCTCTCCAATTTCATGATTTCCTTCTTTTCTTCTAGCTCCCTGAGCTGTTGCTCAAGTTTCCTTTTTTCTTTCCATTGTTTCTCTTCTTCTGAATTCAACTCATTTTTCTTTTCCAAATAAGCTTGGTATCTTCGTCTCGAAGATTGCGCACAGTAGTTAGCATTCTTCTTGTAATGGTCACCTCTTGTGTTCCACTCATATTCTTCACAGCATCATAAATAATGCGCTGAGCCACTAGTGATTCAGCCAATAAATTATCAACAAGGAGAGATTTGTTTACCGGAAGCCACTTTCCACGGAAGCATTCCCGTGTGATAAGATGAAACACAGCTTCATGACTTGCCACAGATCAGCAAACCTCTTGTCATTGCCAATAAGTGAATGGAAAAATTCATCAAGTCCAAGAGTTATCCTAGTCTTGAGACAAAATCAGCGAAACTCTTCTTCCACCCCTCTGACTGAGCTTCTACAGTAAGAGTAACATGCTGTTTTTTGGCTCTGTCTGCTAGGTTTTCTGGTATCCTTTCGGCACCATGTAGTTCTTCAAGAACAGTATCGACTCTCTTCAAACCCAAACCTGACTGGAAGAGAATAATCTTAGAATTGAATCAAGTTAATCCTCATACAAGATGCAATCTCAGAGGACTTTTCAGTTTTAGCTTTTCTACAATACTGACGAGAAATTTCCAAAACTCATTTTTAAAACAATTTATTTCTTGTCAGAACACTTGACTTCTTTCAGCATCTTTTTTGCAGTGTATCCAACATCAACTTTTTCAATAGGAATGAGATTTTCACCGTCAGACAGATTTAAAGTAATTAATTTATATGCATTACTGGCTTCAGCAATTTTTTCTGGCTTGACAAAACCTTATTAGGATATTCTTATCATCATCTTCCAGTGCCGTGTACAGGAAAGGTACCAATGATTTCAGACTTTGAAACTTAACCAAGAAAGGTTCACACTCTGATATAAGAGTTTTAAAAGCAGCCATTCTAACTTTCAGAAGAGGATCAGTCATAGCTTCTTTGAGACATTTGTCATTATCATTTCCTGGGATTGATTCTTCTTCAACAAATTTCTGAACATTATCATATATTTTCAGAGCTCGTTCAACACATGCACCATTTTCTAGCCACCTCACAGAAAGTCTTTATTGTGTGATTTCTGTGTACTTAGCTCAACGTGCTGGGCTGTCTTTGAAAAGACCATACATGGCTCTCAGAACATGGTAAATTTCCCACCCAGCTGTTTGATGACCTATCTTCAATGCACCATTAACTGTATGAGGCCACAGGTGCCAACATCAAGAAGAGTTTTCCCACCTGGGTTGTCAACTTTCAGTTTGCTTTCAAGTTTCTTTTGAAAACAATGATCCATATTTGGCCCATTCATCGATACTTGCAACAAGTTTTCTAAAGGGAGCATGATAAGGCCTTCAGAGAATCCTGCCAACAGATGTTCAGCAGTTGCACGGCCTAAGAAAACACTGTTCCAATAACGTGTACAAACTCGGTTGACATCCCAAAAGCGTACAAACATGTCCATTTGTCCTCTCTGCACCACCTTATAAAGTGATTCATCAAAACACACTACATAATCACTGCAGTAGTTCAAGTAAGACTTCAAACAATCTTTGAAATAAGGAGCTAATCCATTATTAGTTACATATGGAGCTTTAATTTTTTGTCATTGAGAAATTCTGAGCTATTTTTTTTTACCATGAAACATTCTTTGGAAAACAGATGCACTTCTGTCACAAGAGTTCAAAGACAATTTCCTGTAACTACAGTTGGCCTGCCTTATCCGCGGTTTTCACCAACCGCGATTGGAAATTGAGGGAAAAATTTTTCTATATAAATATGAAATTCTTAAGAATTTGTATTTTCACGCATACCGCGCACTGTGTGCCGTACAAATTAGTAGCGCGTCACTCGCCATGCACGAGAGCAGCTAGTCTTGTATTGTCAGCTCCTGTTATTTGCTTCGTTAAGCAATGTGCTAGGTACGCACGGTTATCGTTACTATGATGCAGTGCGGGCGGGAGCGGCAAAGAAGCGATGCTGTGTCTAATGTGCGGGCGGCGGCAGTACTCACACGCATACATCCTGTCGCTCGCCGCACGGTTCCAAAACAAAATTATTTGATATATCCCATTGGCCACGCCACCTGCTCGCAAACTGCTTCCATGCAGAACACACACGTGTATTTAATTACATTGTCTTGTTTGCCCGTTTGCCGCCTGCACGTAGGGCACGGCCTTGAAGTGCATGTAAAGTGTGCAATTATACACAATTTCGTGGCCTGCAACATAATGTTTCCTAATAAGAAAGACTTTAGAGATCCTTCTAAACCGAAGAGGCTGACAAAATGAAAATGCTACATTTAATAAAAGATAACATGTCTGTTGAAAAAGTTGGCCGCAGGTACAAGGGAAAAAACGTGCGTATCATTGGTAAGTTACAAAATAAAGGACGACAAATAAGTACAAGTGTTAGTACTGCACCGAAAGAGGCAGAAAAAATCGCGCCAAGTTAATTTTAGTGTAATCAGTGTCGCTGTATTTAAATGAAAACCACTAAAACTTTGTCCTTATCCATGTTTACAGAGGTTTAAAAAATTTTTATTTGTGTGTGGGAAAAAAATTGCGCAAAGTCTATTTTAGTGTACTCTGCGACGCTATATTAAAAACAAAACTGCTAACATCCTTAAGGCAGCCGGTTGGTGAAGGGTATGTTTGTACGTGTGAGGTGAAAATCAATGAGGCGCTACGAGCAATGCCAGCCGGCACATGTATTGTGATATCGCCTCTACGGCCAAAGTCGTAAACGCACTCGCAGTGTTCCCGCCGTTGACATTTTTACTGTGAGACTTTCAGCAGTGACCCTATCATATTATAGAACACGTCACTGTGGCAAAGTCTAATGTACTTGTAGAGCTCAATTTCGTACAAATCCAATACATGTAACTTGAGAAACAACCTTGTGAAAAAGCAGATTTTAGTCACGTTTGAGGACTATAAAATATTTCCAGTGTGCGTGGTGTTTTAAGTCACATTCACAAGTAGCCTGAAGCGTGTTTTCTTTTAGTAGATAAGCCTTGTGGACACACGTTTACTGGTCTCGGATTTTATGTTTGTAATCCTTTCTTTTCTGTAATTTTAAGCATGTCATAAAAGCTCATAAAAGCAAAAAATATTTATAGACAATTGCAAAATATTAACGCCTATGAAGTCGTCGTCGTGCTTGTTCCTCTGTTGTTTTATATGTTTGGCTGACACAGATAAAGTAAGCATTGCACGCGAGAATAGTGTTATCAAATACAATTCTATAAACTCTTGTGGCGACACCCCTCTTCACACAGCGCGCGTCCTTGGCAGTGTAGGGTGGAGAGCTAGCGTGGCGCATTAGGCTGTGCCGTGTTGCGACATCAGGCACACAGCCTGGCTCTTTGCGTGCTGCTGCCAAGTCTTCGAGGCCTCGCAGTGTGGTTGTATCTAACGCACGGCATTGTACACGTGACGTAGCATTTTTACGATATTTAAATATTGTGAGACACTTTATGAACGTATTAAAGTTCTGTACCTCACACAAATATAGAAGTACCTAGATTTAGGGGTTAGAATTTTTTTATATAAAATACACATGGGGTTTATGAGGTTAGTAAGGTGTCGTGAATATACGCGGTTTTCGTTATCTGCGGATTTTCTGGTACCCACATAATTTCTGCTGATGTAACATCCTCTTCATTCACTGTGAAAGTCTTCACATTTGTTTGCTCCAAAACTGGAGCTGAAGAACTAGAAGAAAATTCATCAGATCTTGAAGATGGATTTTATGTATGCGAGCTACACGATGGTAATGAAGGCATGTCACACTGTTTAGATCTAGTGGATTTAGCAAAAGACAAAATCGTAGGTTGCAAACATGTACTTTGAGCATTTTTTACATGTTTTGGTCACTTAGCATGAGAAAGAACAAACTGTCTTCCCATATTACTAAGCTTGAAAGATTTCACACACACTTTACAATAAGCTAACAAAAAATTTCCAGGCACTAAGTCTAACCAACCAGCGAATTCTGCATTCAGTTTGTAATCTATTATTGTTTATTAAATATAGGTACACTGTTTAGCGATTGTTCCTTGAATGAACTGTAGCAAAACACCTGATGGAACAGTTAAATAATTTCTGTCATTTCTGTCTTCACCAAATAACACTACAGACACTTATTTCAAACCTGAAACAGACAATTCAAAATAAATACTGAGGTCTACATTGTATTATTTACCAGTTTCTGAAAAAAATAAATGCAAAACAAATACACATAAATAGATGGTCGCAGTAAAATTCGTTTCACATGATTACAATCATCATACTTTATTTCAAACTACAATAACAGTACAAAAAAATAATAATTCAATCAGAGCATAGCATGGAACATTACAAACTGTAAGTCTAGGACTGAAAAAAAAAAATGCTTACACAGTCTGGAGCCTGACATCTTCCCTTCAAATTGCATTCACCGGGGAATTTCCATGACTTTTCCAGGATTTCAAGTGAGTTCCCTGACTTTCCCTGATCAATTTCAAATTCCCTGACTTTTCAGAATGTGGACACCCTATATACACAAATTTGTGACCAAAATATTTCGACGTTTACAAAATTAGCTAAATGTATGACGAAATGACATGAAAATTAACGAAAAAGTCAACGAAATTGCCTTGTCAAAATTGACGAAATCGTGAAAATATTTTCACCGAAAACAGGTGTGTGTACATACAAGCAATGCTTCACTGTATTAAAAAATACTGGATGTGGCTCTACTAAAACGTATTGAAGGTAGAAACGACATCTTCAGCACTGTTTGTTTTGTCACTATTCATCTACATTGGTACCAAATATACATTAAATAAAGTGCTAAGTGTAACTGTTAGTGAGTTAAATTTTGTTTAACACTGATGGTTTGGTTAAAACGTAGCGAATTTCGTTGAAATAAACATACTGTACACGCGGGGCTTTACATATACGCTGTGAAGGCTTAGAAAGTCACGCGCTGTATAAGCATAAGGAAAAGGTTGTGTGCCATGTCGCCGGTTGTTTGTTAAATGTTAGCCATCAGTAATCAATATGTCTCTGGGGAGTGGAGGAGAGGGTTAAATGTAAAAGTAGCAAAAGGTATGTATGCAGTCACCCCCAACCCTAACCTAAACCTTCTTGGTTTAACTTAGAAGCAGTGTATCATCACCTCCCATTCATATAGGCTAACCTCACTAAAGGTGATGGTAACTAACAAGTACACAGGAACAAAAACGTGGGTTGCGACTCCCTATTATTCGCAAGGACGCACAGGCAAGGGTTAAATCCTCAACGCAAACAAGTCTAGGTACTCATCTTACCCTAAAAATATCAGTGTAGCAGTACCAGTGAATAATTGGCAACATTTGCAAGCAAAATTGTAATTTATATTGCAATCATGAAACAGGGTAATCTATAAATTAACTTCAAGAAAAACATTGAAGTCAGTGTGTCAATCCCAACAGGGATTTATTCAAGAACCAAAACATAACAAAGTTGAACATAAACTTAAACAAACTCAAATAAATTTGGCGCATGTTTTGCAGCCTGTAACTGTTTTCGGAAAAATGCTTTTTGAAGCATACTTCCCATCCGATGCTGTTCTCACATTTTGAATTATAAGTGCAGAAAGAGACTCTGTTGACAATGATGGCCTAAATTCTGTATGATTTTTTCACACAGAACTAAAAATTCGCTCTGTGGAGGCATTGCTATGAGGGACACTCAACACTGCGAACATTACATTACTTAGGAGGCTGTATTTCATCTGACCACTTTCATTTTTCAGCTGACTTATCTCCCACAAATTTTCATCAGACATTCAGCACTTTACAATGTCGTCTGAGAAATTTTCGAATTGATAGACTGCAAACTTTTCTTCCAGCCTGTCACGCTGACTTTCTTCAATAAGTTTTTGAAATTGATGGACAAAATACATTAAAGAAGAATATGGAACACTTTGACTAAGAGAAATGTCAGATACCTCTGCATGTTTTAAGAACTCGTCACTAAGAGGAAACTTTTTCAAAATGTAAATACAAGCTGCAACATAAAACTCCATCACAGAATAAAAGACATTTCTAACATCTATATCTTTAACAGACAACGAATTTTCTTTTATACCCTAGTTTTCGTACCAATCACCAGTTCCGAATCAGACTTTTGATTTTTAGCCTTCTGAAATACAACCTCTGTGATTGAAGTGGCTCCAAGTTTCAAAGCAGAGGGTTTGATAAACCTCAAAAGTAAGCCAGAAGACCAACAAGTTTTCTTTTCAATATGTGTATAACAGGGGCTTTCTGCTGTAAATACACACTGACAGAGTTAAAAACTGGGAGAACCGACTCTAAAAAATAGCAGTACAGCTTAGTGATGGGTTCCGGCATTAATGACCTCAACACTGAATGCTGTTTATTTGTTGAATCCACTTTCAGATGAGGAACATGGCAAAACAACATTTGTAAGTCTTCTCATTGATCTAGAACACGAGTAATACAATCGAGCAAAGAAAGCCAATGCAACGTGTACTTACATACTTCAAAATTTTGTGGCATTTCAAACCACAAATTTCCTGATAAACCTTCAAAGTATTCTTCCTCTTAGAGCTCTTTTCTAAGTAATAAAATAAACAATTACAGATAGATGAGAGGATGCCTTCTGAGCTGCTAAATATACTAAATGGCATGAACAGTACTGCATTACAACTGCAGGGTGATGTTCTTTTACAAAGGATATTACTCCTTTTGTTTCACCTGTCATTGTGTTTGCATTATCTGAAGAAAATGCTATGCAGTTTTCCCATGGAATACTGAGAGAAGACAACTATTTATTGATAACAGAGAAAATCCCTGTCCCTGTATTGTCACACATTTCCAAAACGGATAAAGTACTACATATGCCTGCCCTTGAGCTGGATTGAAAAAAGAAACGACCAAAGGGTACAGCTGCACAGAATTGGAACCTGTATTTCCATCAGGTTGCCAACGAAAAAGACACCTGCTGCAAAAAACAAACTATGTATTTGTCTTTTTGATTCACCTACAATGTGCTGAAATAATGCAGTCATCTTGGTTCTAGCACAACCATATTTGTACGCAATCCTTGAAACAGGAAACATAGCCCTGAATAAATTACCTGCGTGGTCTGAGACAGATAGTGGAATTTTATGCTGAACTCAACAAAACACTATTACAAACATTACAGAATATGCGATTCTACGATACAGATGAATGTGAAAAACATGGCCATTCACTGGAATAAATGTCCCGATATTTTTGTAGCACCAGTGTTCTTTTACTGGTAGTTTCACTCTGCCCAGCAGCACGTTTCATCATGTTTTAAATGACACTACCCATCTTTTATACTGTAGCAATGTTTGAACACACACCTGACACCATTTACAACTACTGACAGATTTAATAACACGCAACTTATGGCCCAAACAAACCAAACATAACAGCCATATTAGCGGTTGAACACTAAAACAAAACAAGGAATGTGCCAAGACTGCTTGAAAAAAATTTTCGCATAACAGCGCTACTGCAAGATATCAATAGCTATCGTGCTACAGCGTCAGCAATATCGCTGCAGTGATCTGTTTGTAAACAAAGAAACATCACGTAAACGGCTTTATGTGTTTTTTTAATTCGTAATACTTATTACGACCCATAATTCTGTAACACATGTCATTAACGCGTAACAATTACGGAGAATCCGTAATGGTTGGCAGCTGTGCGGGAGGATAGACAATGATGAGGGAGGGGGGAGAGGGAATGATTCTGCCGGAGATGACTGCACGTGCATGCAAATACCACAACAGCTTTTCTCGTGCGTGTCAGCCTGTTTCCCTTGCCATGACGAGCAGCTGAGCCCGCTTGAGCACGACTAGAAAACAATCGCGGGCATGCTCTGTAACGTAACGTTATCACCCATTGTTTGTGTATGTATATAGGCAGTTTTATTGTGACCTTGCAACACTTACGTGTCCAATTTGAACAGACTGATTTCCCGCCAGAAGATGGTGTTGGTGTTGCAACAAAAAAGATGCGAAGGGCAGTTATTGACAATACGGCGGCAGCGAAGTTAAGTAAAAAAAACCTTTAGTGATTTTCGTGCAAGTTTATCGGGTCCTCCGGAATTTCTTTTCTCGTTCAGGTGAATAAACATTGGTCAATGCCGGGCCGGATTATAGAAAGTGTTACCGCGGCACCGTTGTGGGTCTAAGAGTATTAATTTCGTAGTGGAAAATGTGATCGGCGCACCATGATGAACGCACTAAGAGGAAGCCACAAATTGTTTGGGATGCGTAGGAAAATGGTACAAACACTATATAGGCAATGACTAGGGACCTCAGAAGAGTGGATTACTATAAAATTCAATTGTGACGTCAATGGGCTCGCAAAGGTATTCCGGAAAGTGAGGTTAAGTGACAGAAAAATTCAATGTATTTTTTTGTCGGCGCCACTATTTCTTTGTGTTTACATGAAGTGGAAAAGTTCATGTACTTAAAGACATCTTTGGAAGGTGAGGCAAAGGCTTTAGTGAGTACGCTGCCTGTAACAAATGCTAATTATGATGTAGCAAGAAACTTGCTGGTTCAGAAATATAATCGGCCTAGATTAATTGCTTCCCATCACTTAGAGGCGATCTTCAATGCTCCTGCTGCAAGTTCAGATCATGCCCATTCTATAAAGGGGTTACTAAATGTAGTAATTGAAAACATTGGTGCGTTGAAAGTTCTTGGCCTTCCTACCGACCAGTGGGATGCAATATTGTTGCATTTGCTGGCACGGAAGCTAGATGTAAAATTGAGGAAACAGTGGGAACTTACATTGTCACAAGACGAGATGCCAACATACTCAAAGTTTATGTCCTTTTTAGAGAAACATTCACAAGTAGACATAGCAGAACCGAGCAAAGGCAATACCAAACCCTTTTCAAGTGGCAACTTTGGGTCGGACAGATCACAGCCCACAAAGGTAGCCAACATTAAAAAAATTATTTTTAATACTTTGCATACAGATGGGCCCAACTGTGTTCATTGCAATGACAAGCATGCAATTGCAAACTGTGAAATCTTCCTTCAGCTGTCTAGTGAACAGAGATTCATTTGTGCGAAAGAGTTAAAACTTTGCATTAATTGTTTGAGGACAGGACATTTTGTGAAGGAATGCCCTTCTAGCTTTAAGTGTCGTACTTGTAGGCGAAACCACCATACACTCTTGCATCATACCTGGCAGTCAAGCGAACCTAGGGAGTCTGAAAACACTTCACCAGAAGATAGTGTTGAAAGGTCAGTCTATTGTACAGGGGCCCAAATAGAGACCTCCACTGTGCTATTATCCACGGCAGTGGTAACAATTTTGAACAGTTCTGGTAAGCCCCATTCAGTTCGAACCCTCATTGACCCAGGTTCCCAGGCATCATTCATTACACAGGCATGTCTTCAAAAGCTGCAACTGCCATATTCTCAACGCAGCTCATCTTTAACGGCTTTGGGCCACACCCCACTTCCCGCAGCTAAGGGAGTAACAAAGTGCAAGGTAATCTCTCAGGTGCTTCAAGATGAGATAATTTGTGTAGAAGCAATTGTATTGTCGCAGATTGCATCATCCGTTCCACAAGTACCTATTAATAAGAATGGATGGCACCATTTATCAAATCTAGTTCTGGCTGATGTAAATTATGATAAACCACAACGTGTTGACATGCTATTCCTATTGGGTGCCGACGTATTCCCAGAAATTCATCGAGATGGGAGAATTTGTGGATCGCCTGGAGAGCCAGTTGCCATAAACACCATTTTTGGGTGGTTGTTGATGGGTAAAGTGAATCAAAGGCAAGGCAAGATAATGGATTGCCTTGTCAAACCTTTTTTGTTTTATCACCCAATGAGCCAGTTGACCAGCTAATCAAAAATGTCTGGGAAATTGAGGAAATTCCTTCTCATCTCAAGGTAAGAACAAAGGAAGATACAGCAGCTGAAAATTTCTTCAAAGAAACAGTCACTCGAGAAAAGGATGGACGGTATTGTGTAGCTTTACCCTTTAAAGGGGGTCGTCCAAATTTGGGAAATTCGTGGTCAGTGGCAGCTCGCAGATTTCAATCGCTAGAGCGTAAGTTGGCTCAGAATCCACATTTAGAAATTCAGTATCATGCATTCTTACAGGATTATCTCGATCAAGGTCTCAGGTCATATGGATTTAATTGGAGAGCTTCCACCTACAAGTACTACTGGCTATTATGTGCCACACCACTGTGTAACTCGTCCTGACAGTTTGAGCACTAAACTGAGGGTAAAGTTTGATGCCTCAGCCCAAACAAACAAGGGTGAGTCGCTCAATGATCATTTGCTTGTAGGTCCTAAGCTCCTGCCTGATCTAGTCACTGTCTTGCTTCGCTTTCGTTTTCATGTGGTGGCACTCACTGCAGATTTGAGACAAATGTATCGTCAAATATTGGTACAACAACAAGGTCGTCAGTTTCAAAAAAATAGTTTGGAGATTCTCTCGTGATCAGCCACTACTTGAATATCAGATAAACACTGTGCCTTTTGGCTTTAATCCTCTCCATATCAGGCCATAAGGGTGACTCAACAGTTAGCTGAGGATGAAGGGCACAAATTTTCCATGGCAGCTCAAAGGATTATGCAGGATGTTTATATGGACGACATTTTAACTGGAACAAGTTCAGTTGAAGAAGCTATTAGTCTGCAGCATAAATTTGCTGGCATTTTCAAGGCGGGAGGCTTTACACTTCATAAATGGGCCAGCAACAATGCTGTTGTAGCAAGTCAAATTCACTCATCTGAACAATCGTCTCTCTAGCGTCCATTTTCCAGCCCAGAAAATGACACAATCAAGGTTTTGGGGCTGTTGTGGAACTCTAACATGGATGAATTTTCTTATTCTTTCAAACCGGTTTCTATTGGGAGTTGTACCAAAAGTTCAGTGTTGTCAGTCTCTGCAAGGATATTCGATCCGTTGGGTTTGATAACCCCTGCTGTGCTGTTTGCCAAGCAGCTTATTCAACAGCTTTGGTCATTAAAGCTGGGTTGGGATGACACTCCTCCTGACCCATTGGTGAATAGGTGGAACATATTTCAGAGAGAATTGGGTATACAGTGTACTATCAAGGGTGATTGTACCGCGCTGTGTAATTCGGGCAGGGGCAAAGAAGTTTGAGCTGCATGGGTTAGCAGGTGCCTCAGAGAGAGGGTATGCTGCAGTTATCTACTTGCGTGAACTAGTTGATGATCAGTGGGTAGTTTCCTTGATCTGTGCAAAATCAAAGGTTGCACCCTTAAAGGCACTTACTCTACCAAGACTAGAACTTTGTGCAGCCCAATTATTAGCTAAATTAATGAAAATTGCTAATGAGATTTACACTCCCCTGCTCTTAGAACTAGAACTGTTTGCTTGGTCTGATTCGACTGTGGTTTTGGCTTGGATTCGTTCAGAATGCAAGGAATGGAAGACATTTGTACGTAATCGAGTCTCTGAGATAAACTCTCTAGTGCCAACGGCTTGCTGGGGCCATGTACCATCAGAGGAAAATCCTGTTGACTGCACCTCCCGTGGATTGTTACCTGGGGAACTTCTCGATCACCACCTTTGGTGGCAAGGACCATCTTGGTTGAAGCAGCCTTTAGCATTAGAAAGGAAGAGTGACTTTGACAATACCAGCTTAAATCTTGAAGCAGTGGACTCAGAGAGACAGTTGCAAGTGTTCTCTGTCACAATGGAAGAGCTGAGTGAATTTCCTTTTACTAAGTATTCTTCACTAACTCGATTGCAGAGGATTGTAGCATATTGTTTACGATTTGTGCGTAATTGTCAGTCGAGACATAGACTTACAGGATCACTTACCTCGGAGGAATTGAAATGCACCCTACTAGCTGTTATTAAAATTGTTCAGGGCAGCAGCTTTGCAAGAGAAATTCAGATTCTGCAGTCCGGGGAAATACTCAAGGATCAGTTATGTGGCTTGAATCCATTTATTGATGAAAGGGGAATGTTACGTGTTGGAGGGCGCTTACAGCATTCGGATCAGAGTTATGAAAGAAAGCACCCTTTGTTACTTCCTGCCAAGCATCATCTCACATTACTACTAATTGACTATGTTCATCAGAAACATCTCCATGCAGGTCCGCTGTTTGTTCATTCAGTACTCAGACGTACTGGATACCGGGTGCTCGGAGCACCATTCGTCAGAGACTAAGAGGATGTAATAAGTGTTTTCGCCGAACTCCTCAGGCATGTGCACCTCCCATGGGTATCTTACCAAGCTGTAGAGTTCAACAAGCTAGGGCCCTTCTTCATATCGGTGTAGATTATGCTGGTCCATTTCAGTTTACCATGGGTAGGTTAAGAGGTGCAAGGGCATACTAGGCGTATCTTTGTTTATTTACCAAGGCCCTGCACTTGGAACTAGTGACAGGGCTTTCTACAGATCACTTTCTTGCAGCCTTCAAGAGGATGATTGGCCGTAGGGGTGTTTGTGCTCATGTTTACTCCGATCAAGGAACCAATTTTGTTGGAGCAAAGACATTGCTTGAAGAATTGTACTAATTCGTGAACTCATCAGCGTACCGTGAACAAATGTCAACAAAATTAGCTGCAGATGGTATACAGTGGCACATGAACCCTCCTGCAGCACCCCACTTTGGTGGTCTATGGGAGGCAGGAGTGAAGTCTGTGAAGAAACATCTAGCCCATGCTGTAGGAAGCCAAGTTCTAACATATGAAGAACTAAATACTCTCCTTGTGCAGGTCGAGGCAATCCTGAACTCTCGTCCCCTTTGTGCCATCAGTGAGGATCCTCATGATCTTGCCGCATTAACGCCTTCACATTTTTTGATAATGGAACCATTAACTTTTCTTCCAGAAGCTGATATAGTTGATATACCTGTTTCACGTTTGAATCGATGGCAATTAATTCAGCAAATCCACCAGACATACTGGAGATGTTGGAGTCAGGACTATCTTCACACTCTGCAGCAGCGTTCCAAGTGGACACATCCGTCCTCTTCTCTCGGTATCGGTACACTTGTGCTGATAAAGGATGATCAAATTCCCCCACTGAAGTGGAAATTGGGGTGGGTCACCCAAGTCAATCCAGGACCAGATGGAGTCGAGAGTTGCCTCAGTGAAGACAGAACAAGGCATTCTGCAGCGTCCAACCTGCAAATTGTGTCCTCTTTCCAACCAATTAGGAAAACTTCGTTTTGGTGGGGAGGATGTTTGTGTATGTATATAGGCAGTTTTATTGTGACTTTGCAACACTTACGTGTCCAATTTGAACAGACTGATTTCCCGCCAGAAGATGGTGTTGGTGTTGCAACAAAAAGGATGCGAACGGCAGTTATTGACAATATGGCGGCAGCGAAGTTCGTGTAAAAAAAACCTTTGGTGATTTTCGTGCAAGTTTATCGGGTCCTCCGGAATTTCGTTTCTCGTTCAGGTGAATAAACACCCAGTTAAAATATGAAAGTTACGTGTCAATGTACAAAATACTTTGTTCTGGGCCTTTTCATACAATGAATACGTCAACAACTAAGGCAGACTCTACTAAAAGTGTATTATTAATGAGTTAACAGTAGACTCGTAGCTGTCGTACAAGCAAACTGCTCATTAACTCAAATTCACTTACGTATGCCGTAAAAATTTTAATTTATTAAGGAGTACACAAGAAAATTAATTCATGAAAAACATAAAAGTACAGTAGTAAAAAAAATTCACCAGAAAATATCCAACAAACACGATAAATTAGGCAGATCATTTGTTTATTAATGACCGCAGTGCTGACGTGACACTAAACTAACACACAATAGAAGGAAGTCTTGATACGTTAAAGGACCAAACAACTATTACTTATTTTTCTTAAAAAGTCCTTCATAGGGTCTGCTTCATTTTAATAGCAGCCTTTTCGATGAACTCCTTTATATGGAAAAAGTTCGACAACATCTCATCACTTCCACCATGTCGCCGCAGCATCTATAGACATCCCCAGATTTGAGGATGTCTCTCGTCGTGGGGACATCAGCAGTTTCATTTCCTCCCTCGACGTCTTCATTGTCACTCGATTCATGTTGCTGCTCTTCGACCGCACCGGCGTCGTCGACAGTACCCAAGACTACAACATCGTCATCCACTTTCACAAATTCTTCAAAGAGCAGTATGGAACAATAAGCCGCCACCTTTCCTTGTCGCATGATAGAGTTACTGGAGCAGGGGGAGGCGCTGTCGAGGGGCCGGGCTGGGGCTCAGTCGAGGGGCTGGGCTGGGGCTCAGTCGAGGGGCCGGGCTGGAGCTCAGAGTCTGCTGTAGGTGGGTCATCCGGGTCGTCGGAGTCGCCGGCGGCTACATGGACGGGAGCCTTTTCGCAGACTGGTGCAACGAAGTGGACGCGACGAAAGCAGTCGGCAATGGCCTCTGGTTTGACTGCCACGCAACTAGCGACGATCACTTCAATTGCCTTAAACACGCCCCACGCCATCATGTCTCTGCCGAGTTGCATCTTCAACACCATGCTCCACACAAGAATCTCTCAAAACTTGAGCTTTACAAGTTGTGTTATGCCCTGGTCCAGGGGCTGAAGCATGCTGGTGGTATTCTTTGGCAGAAACACCAGCTCAATGTTTCTCAGGTTGTCAAGAGGATGTGCGGGCAGTTGTCGATGAAGAAAACCACTTTTCTATTGTTGACATTCATCTTCGTATCGAAATCACGAAGCCACCTCGTAAAAATTGCAGAGGTCATCCACGCTTTTTTTTGTCGTAATCATGAAGTATTACGATACCCTTGAACCACGGATGTTCTTGAATTTTCCGACCACGAGGGGCTTCATCTTGTCGCTGCCGTCCATATTGCAGCACAGGACATTGAGATGCTTTTTGCTCCTCTTCGCACCCTTGCATGCATCTCCTTTCACTGCTAGGGTGCAATCTGGCATGAGATTGTAAAACATCCCCACCTTGTCGGCATCGTACACGTGGCACGGCCGATAGCGGCTGAGGATGTTCTGGAGCAAGGGCATCCACTCGCTCACAGAACTATCGCTGACCGAAGCACTTTCGCAGACATCTTGTGGCTGGCTTAACTTTCAAACTATATTTAGGTTACCAAAAATTTTTGCACCTTCATGTAAGACGAGTAGCAATTTTTTAGGGCCCAAAATATGTACAAATAGTCGTCTTATATGCCGGCAAATACGGTATAAACACGATGCGACAACGCCATTTCGATTGACTTAGCATGGAAAATCATATTAATTATTATTTGAGATTATATTATACAGATGTCTTAAATCAATACGGTGCACAAGTACTTACAGAGTAGTACTCGTTGATAGAACACACACAAGAAAGGACGAACTTATTTACTGCGGAAGCGCAAAGGCTTGCGACGTTTCGCCGGCCGGGCCGGCTTCTTCAGGTGGCGAGTGGAGGCACACTTACCGTTTCCCCTTGATATCTTCGGCAATGTAATTAGTAAGCCTAGTGGCCTCTTCTCGCCAAATCAGATGCCTTAAATCATTGACGTAGTTAAAAACCCTGTGTTCTGCTATGAGTGTGGTGCTGCGCGCTTCATCTGGTTGCGTATAAGGGTGGGGATAGCGGCCAAATGGCCTTGGCTTGTCTCCCACTCAGCTGCCTGTGCGCATGCAATAAATACTGCTGATATTGCCTGGCGTGAAGTAATACACCAACAGAACCGCTTGTATTACTTACGTGAAAGTCCTAAGGCCTATTGGGAAAATAATAAAACCACCACCACCAGTTTAATACTCTGCACTGTGGATAGAGGCGAAGAGGTACTCGCTGTGCTGGCTGTGGTCGCCGAGTATAAACAAAAACCTTAGTACACATGCAACACATATTTGCATCATAGGCAGTTTTTACACCGCAGCAAATTGCATAGCCTAGTGCTGAGTGATCAATAACACAGCGTAAGTTGTAAACGTCAAGTAGGTACTGTCCTACAGCAATTCTAATGCTTTACACAACACTACGTGAAGCTACAGAAAAAATTATATTGTTTTCTTTTTTGCTCCTTGTACAGACTGAGCATCGTGCTAGTGCTTTTATTGCCATGATGTAATGAGGGGAAAAAAAAAAAAAAAAAAGAAATGTGTTCTCTTTACCCACCGCCTACCAACCCGGGGCCTTTGCCAGACACAGAAACAAAGAAGATTGCTGGGCGAGAGTGGGAAGGAAAAGACAAACGTGAGGATCTACTTTGCAGCCAGACAGGCTGCAAGTTGCAGGTGACTATCAATGGGTGAGGATGGTGTGGCTGTAGCTGCGACATAGACTAGACAAGGCACAGAAGTTTATGCGCGCACACACACAAGCACAATCTGTCTTGGTGGCAGGGGGAGTGAATGGGTATTGGCTGGCGTGGAGAGTCAGGAGAAGTGTTTCTAACTTTAGCTGTGGGATTCTTACAATACAGCACTCTGTTTCTTACAGTACAGTACTCGCCCAGGAAAATGCCACACGGATGAGCAATAAATGGAAGAAATATATTTTTCAGCAGATTTTTCATCAATTTACCACTGTTTCGACTCAAATGTTTCATAGTTCTCTCATAAAATGGTCGTAAAAACAGGAGGGTCATAATAAAGGAGGTAATAAAAAACGGGACGGTCGTAATAAAGGGGTTCACATAAACGAGATTTTACTGTATTACTATATACCGTATTTTTCCGCATATAATGCCACCTTGCATATAGTGTGAATGGCCATTTTGAAACTCTCAAATCGGAAAATAAAATTGCATGGCCGTATGTGATACAGTGAATGCTGTGCGTCAAGGCTCGGGCCGTGCGGGTAGGTAGTGTGGCAGCCGGCGGCACGACAGAAGATCTAGAGCAGAGCATGCGAGCAAACGATGGGGAAGGGGAGGCAGAAAGCAGCGGAGGGAGGGAATGATAAAAACCAGTAACGGTAAACAAGAGGATGGGAAGCGAGTCTAGAGAAGGAGGGGGCAGTTGGAATGCAGACACTGTGATGTCAGTGTTGTTGTTGCCACCGTTGCCAGACCTACACTACGCTAGTCGCCCACGTCTGCTTAGCTTGCGTCAGGACTGGATTTGCATTTATTGCACCTAAGTCAACGTGGTTATAATGGAAGCACGCACGTTGAGTTCCGTGTAGCCTATTACATAATGCCATGCTTTGTAGATTCTACAGATTGGCTATTTATTTTATTTCATGTAAATTAGTAACAAAATAATTATCTCTCAGTTTAATTGCAAATAATTTTGCTTTTACTATTTTAAACGAACTTTTCACTAACAAAATAATTACCTTAAACTTCAATTATGATTTCTGCAAAAATTTTGGTTAGAAATCAGGGCGATTTTAAGTCTTTTATTTCATTTCTCGTAGTCAGTTAGTCCCTGTTTAAATTACAAGTTCAAACAAATTAATGAGTCAGTATTTCAAAAAACACAAAACAAATGCTTCAATAATAAAAACAATGGGATTCTTCAATATAAAAAACTAAACAAATTAACATACTCTGGTTAATAACTACAACCACGCACTTGTCATTCGCCACTATCGGAACCACTTTCAGAACTGCTACTCTGGCTGCTTCTAAATTATTAGTTTCATTTACACGTTTTAGCACTTTTCGTTTGAATTCTGCGTTATATGAAAAACGCTTTGTTTTAACCATATCTAGCACACACAAAACTTATTACTGTAACAACCGCACATAAGAAAATCAAGATGAAGACTGACTGTTGCGATTAGAGTGCACCTGCAATCACGGAAAAACACGTGCGCCCGGGCTGGATGATCTAAAAAAAAATACCTCCCCTCCCAGTCTGGCACCATCACCCCCCTCCTCCGCCACGCTTTACAGAAGTGACGTGTCAGTTGACATTACAAGCCATGACACTGCGCCGCACAAAAATGGCATATAGGCAGACCCCGGGGTTATTTTCCCTTTTGCGCACTAATAGAATTCAACCCAGCATATAATGCGAATAGTGATTTAGAACCACTGAAACTGGCAAAAAATTATTGCATTATATGCGAAAAAATTTGGTAAATAAACTGAATGGTTTTCAGCAAAAAAAAATTAAAAATAGTCTTTGTACACGTGAGAAGGAACTCACTCAGATACTCAATTATCTAATTTTTTTAGACGTCAGTTATATCAACTGTTCAGAGATTAATCAGAAGACTTCTCTATCTATTGAGATAAATTTACATTTCAACTATCACTCGCCTTATTTTACCGGAAAACGCTATGGAAATCTGACTATGCACTCACAAGAAGGCACTCGGGGCTTGGTGTTACTTTTTTTTTGGGGCAAGGATCAGTCATATCTACCATTAAGGGGCCCGCCTACATAGAGCCTTAGCGGTCGTTTGACCTCATGGACGTGCAGTTTTCCCCCACAAAAGCGGGATTGGATCAACCCCTGTTGTGGAGGAGGTTGTCTCTCGCTCTCTCTGTTGTCCTCTCGGCTCGGTCTCGCGAATCCTTAAATTTTCCACAACACTGGCTGCATATTTGCGCAGGACACATATTACAAGAACAAGATTTCCTCAAAATTTTCAGTTGTTACAAGGTACAAACAGTCACGGTATCGAAAGCTAAAGGATAGTTCTACTAAGGTTAAATGGTTTTAAGTAAAAATAACAAAAAATTACGGCATTACACAAGTCGGAAAAGGCACTAATTTGGAATGTTAAGGCCCTATTTTCCAATTACTTAAGAAACTGATAGAACTGAAACCATTTACCCTTAGTGTGAGATACCTTAATATCTTTTGTATGTCAAACACACAATCTCACAACTAATATTTTCTGTGAAAAAACAATTCTCCTGAACCTCTACATCACAACTTTCATTGCAGGTAGGCAGGCCCCTTAAGAAGAATGTTTTTGATATGAAGATGTCTGGCTATTAATAAAAATTAATATTTTGATTACTATAATGTTTCTAATTTTCCCACAAAACACTATGAAAATAAAGACCCAACAAAGCACTTTGCAGGAAAAAACTCAATTTTTTAACTTGCGTGATGAAGAGGGCACAATGGTTTTCTATTTATTTTACGAAAATGATGAATGGAAACGAGAGTACATATTTGTAAAATAATGTAAATTACCATATACAGTAATCACACTTAAATATATATATATATATATATATATATATATTAGCTGTCCCTTTGCGGCTTCGTCCGTGTGTACTATAGAAAAGAGTAACTAACTTTTAGTTACGTGTTAATTGATGGTGATACTACATTCTATATTATACTATATTCACTGTTTATCTTTAAAACATCAAATACAAACAGATTTGTCCAGTCCACTGCGCTAAGCGTACTTTAATTGCAGAACTTCTTTTTTTAATTCATCTTTATTTCTCCATAAAACAGCTGCCCGGCTGCGGCTTCCACCGCAAAACAGCTGCCCGGCATTTAACAGCCATTACAATTGCGGTTGTCAGAGAGTGTTGAGTGTTTTCCTCGCTTTTTTTTTCCCGCAGTCGCAAATTAGATAAAAACAATCCCTGATGCGGATTATATATCATGCTAAAATTTCAGCTCGATCGGTGCCGAACTTTTTGAGTTTTTGAAGCGTACACAAACCAACATAACACACACACACAGATATATATATATATATATATATATATATATATACACTGCATAAATAATCAACAACTTCATAATACTTACTTCTACTACTGCAGTATGTCCTGTGAAAATAGTTTTAGCATCAATTATTCTGTTTTCTTTAGGCGTAGCATTGATATCCCAGAGACAAATAGTATGGTCATCAGAGGCACTCAGCAAATAGCCATTCAAGTTGGGATTCCATGACAGTCCATAGCCTTCTTTCTGATGACCTCGCAACCTATGCCACATAAACATCACAAGCAACTGACAAAAAAGAAACAATCTGGTGGCCTCAGTTTCAAAAATTCTCATCACCAGGTAAATTTACATCTGCTTATAACTAACAGTAATCAATCAAGATGGTATTGAACTGAACTTTACAATACTACTGATGCACAGTAGGGAAAATTCCTAGAAAATTTTGTAGGGAAAATTCCTAGAAAATTTTTTTAATGTTTACATCATTCTTCCGAATTATTTCGGCACTAAATGCAGCCAGGCAAAGCAATAGCTCCGTGAACATTGTAATTTTCGAATTATTCAGCTTTAAAAATGCCATATTTTCAAACACCGCCACAAACATTGAAAACGTGTTTATTGGCTAACACATTTATGACGTTGTCTTACTTGTTTTGGTTAGCCACCGCACGCCAGGCACTATTGTGTGTATTGGAATTTTTCAGCGACTTAATAAACTAGAACTGGCCTATTGACTAATGATGTTGCCACAGTAAGTAGAACAACCAAAACACTACAGCTGTAGAGATTTTGTCGTAAACTGCTCGCAATTGACTGCAGTTTTTAACTTAAAAGAACTTATTTATTTTCTGCTAACCGTGTTATGTTGTACATAATATAGCATTACATACGTGTACTGTATTTTTGTCGTTAATAGCAGACTACTAGGTTTCTTCTTGAAGCTTAAACCATGCAGTCCCCTTGATTTATCAGGCGGCGCTAAAGTTAAGATTTTATTCCAAGAAATTGAATTTTATTACTGCAAAACGAATTACGATCCACACTTATACCCTTCGAAGTTCAAGCTATACTCAATTTTACCGCACAAACTATTTTATTTAACACAATTTCAAGACTTGAACGTATGTTGGCGTCGTTTGTGTGTTACGTACATTTAAATGTAAAGTATCGTGACGTCACAGGGAATTCAACACAGCAGTTCACGTTTTTGCCGCGCCAAACAGACTGCTCATTTCATTTAAGTTTTTCTGGAGTTACACAGGGGCAATGAAAGAAAGTATGGTACCGTTGTTCATTAAATTAAGACACACTTTTGAATAAAAATATAATGAAAAATAGGAATTTTCCTTATTATATTACACAAATGCTGTAACGATTTTCAGACTATCATTATCAACTATAACACTTTTTTTCGTAAAATGTGAATGACTGGTCCTGTAATTGTTTAAGTTCAATCTAGTGTTGAAAAATAGTGACCACACATTTTCATATATTGTTATTTTTCCAAAGCCCAATGTTAAAAAAAGTAAAGCAATGCTGAGTGGCAATGTTCATTTGTGTTAATTTCATAACCAACTTCATGTTTTCCACAGATTTCTAAAATTCCTCAACAATCCCAAATTTTCCCGATCAGAAGCCACCATGAAAAAAATATCATGCATATTTTAATATTATTCGCTGGATGACATCTATTACCACACAGATACAACTTTTCAGGTTAAGATGGAAACAAGGTGCATTCACTGAGACCAGCATTTCCACTAAACAATTGTAGAACACTGCCTAACAATTCTACCCACCTATAAAACTGCCTAATCTGATAAGAGTTAGATAGCAATACTACCCACCTAAGGTCTGGGTGACACTCGCCGCTGGGGTCTGGCTTGGAAGGATGTTTCGTGTAATCAAACACGAGCACATCACTGGACGGAGTCTTGGTGGCGATGACACATGGATTCTGTGGCATATATCTGGCACGATTTACTTCTCCTTCATGGTTTATTTTTATCTCTATTTCAATCTTGCCACTTACAGAGCCAAAACCCCCAAACTCTGAAAAATGATAAATGCAATTGACAATCCCAGTAAACAATTACATTTTCATTTAACTTTACTGAGAGCCTAAGCATCAAAGATGAAAATATTGACAGGCTGTATCCTAACTCTGCAGTAAGTGAGTGTTTGTTGTGTCAATCGTAATTCCTGTCACCACCTCAACACACAAACATTCCAAAATTATAATTTTATTGTTTCTAGACTTTACAAGAGCTTTCGATATTCTAAATCATGAAGTGCTACTGACTCAACTAACAGAGATCGCAATCTGCATGGAAGTGGTTGAAAAACATATTTAACAAACCAGCAATGACAGGTCCGTGTACGCACTAACAAAGGAAATTTGGCAATACCAATAAGCGTAACATGCTTGGGGGTCGTAGGGTTCTCTCTACTGGGACCATTTTTGTTTTTCATTTTTATACCGGGAATTCCAGATTGTTTCAAGCACATGAAATGTCATCAGTACACAAGACAATACACAGTTACTGATATCCTTTTCAGTCAAAGAAACTTCATTAGTCGTAGGTAGAATTAATGATGATATGAACCGATTACACTATAGGCGAATTGAAAACAGCCGTTAAGCTAAATGCTGGAAAATGTAAGTATATTACTATAGGATCACCAAAAATTCTCAATAAAATTATTCCACCAACATTAACATAAATTGCATCCCTGTCTTTATCCAAATCTAGGGATGATATTTGACGAAAACCTCGTAGTACAAGCATATTTCCGTCTACATTCAGACAGACTACTACAGGCTCAGACACTTACAGTCAACCCTCGATTTTAAGACCCCAGGAATAACTAACCTTTTTGCAGGAAATGTGGAAAATTGGAAAAAATTTGCTTCAAAAAATAAAAATAAAAAAATATTTAAATTCAAAGAAAAGAGCAGAAAAAGTGTTGCATTTATTATGGCCGCAAATAGTTGCAGTTATTTTCTTGAAATTTGTACTGCTGCACACGGCATGTTTGTTCTAAAATATATACGTTGCTACCCCTTTCTCCAGTGCGATGCGATGGCCAGCCGGCGGCCCGCCTGACCCTTCCTATCTCTCGACCATCCACTTCAATAAGGCCGATCGCTCATCCTTTTTCATCACGTGCGCACCGTAACTTTTTTGCCTCTGCGATTTCTTGTGCCCTTGGATACGGTAGTCTTTCTTAGTGCCTGTGATATTACAATTTTGATCCGTGCTCTGTTTTCTGGACTCCTTTCGGTTTTAAAATCTGTTGACAACCCATACTTCGATTTTTGTTATTTTGATTCAGTAACGTTTTGGTTTGTGCTTTTGAACGATTTTAGATGACTTCACTATTTTTAATGGATTTAGATTTCGGACTTTTGGTTTCAACATAATTACTGGAAAGAGAACATTGAGAAGAAGTACAAAATCATTCAGGAAATGGACAAAAACAAGATCAAGACAGGAATTGTGCAGCAGTGTAGCATCCCAATGCCAACGCTTGACGCATGCTAGCAGCGTCTTGAGCTGTGAAGCCGCCACCTCATCCTGCCCATTCCATATTCCCGCACCCATTGTTAATCCTTTCTACCCTTATTACTCCCGCACACGTCAGTGTACTCTAACCTGACTCCAAATATTTAATATAAAGCCTACCCAACCCATCCTTAGTTATCCTTCGTTCCCAAAAACCCCGGGCAAGGATATTCTAACGTATTTTTTCCTACAAGGCGCTTTGCCGCCTGTAGACACGCCACCCGCAGCACAGAGACCACAGAGGAGGGAAGGACCACCCCCTCGCGCCCGAGCCGTCTCTTCATTAGGCGAGCGGCCGGCCAATCACCACAGACCGACCCAAGAAGGGTATAAAAGACGGAGCATGAGCCACCAAAGAGCAGTTCGTCTCCGAGTAGCGACCTGTTTGCTACTCTCTCTGAGCAGTACCCCTGCTAAAACTGAAAGGTTCAGCTGTGGTAGATTTCTCTACCCTCAACGCCACTGCAAGCTACAGCTCCAGGCCCGGAAGACCAGCGACCGCCGGATCCCTTCCAGAAGTGCCCATCACGACCGTGAAGGCCTTCTACGCCAGTTGTCCAGCTTCGCCAACCAAGAGCCACTTTCCGAGGCGTCGTCACCTTCATCAACGACTCTCCCCACGGAAACTAGTGCTCTTCGGTTTCTTCCTACACGCCCTTCAGGCTTTTTAGGCACAGGATGTTTCAGTTCCATTGTTGAGGTATGCCAATAAACAACGAAGCACATCATTCCTTTCCTTTCTTCAATCACCATACCTTTCCATTGTTGACAAACCCATCCACCTGCAAGACACCTGGGACCCCTGCATACCATAGGATCGCAACGAGAGTTTGAAATCGGGTCGTCTTAATCATTCTATGACTGGGAGGAGGCGTAAGCCGCGCACCTTCCAGATTTTCTACATACGCCATCTGGAGGTAGCATGAATACATTGTGCTCTTTCCGAGCGGTGTCGGGTCTTGTCTTGACTGGGAGAGGTGAAAAGGCATAGGGATGTGTTGAGGCGCACTTCTGGCGCTCCTCTACAAGTCCGCCTGCCCAGCACCAACAATAGTGCCGCCGCCTCAAGGCTTTTCATGCCACGACAGGCGATCCTACGGGATACCAGTCTCCAACAATCAGCTAGCCATATCTTTCCATCTTCACAGTCAGGCTATGCCTAATAGGTCAGGTAGGAAGTTGAGGGCCCTACAGGAGTTTGCCAAGTTAGTACAGAAGGCACTGGAGGTTAGGGATCCTGAGACAGGGGTGTATTGGATCCAGAGGGAGGTCTCTGCCGCCGCTCGACGAGGCACACCACTCAACGGCCATGCCATTGTCCGGCTGGCATTACAGTCCCCTGGTGGATCAGCCTTCCTTAGTACCCCCTCCTCCACACCCGTTTCCATCTCAACCCCATCCTCGCCTTGTGGTGCCCATCCGACGCAACTCCTAACCCAGGCACTTCCGTGCTATCCTGTCCGGGGTATCAGCGCCCCATTGTTGCCATTTCTTCCTTTCCACCTTCGGCTACACCTACTGTGGAAGAGCAACCTCCAGTGCAGCGCTAGTTTCCCTCACTGTAATAGCCTTTACGAGGTGGGGAGAGTCAGACGAGGAAGACGGCGGTCGACGCTTCGGGAGTGCATCCTGGGAGTGGAGCACGCCGTCACCTAGCCATCGCGCCCTCGCCGACAGACTTCCCGCACCAAGAGGTTTTGGCTCACCAACGTGATCTTCACCACCCAAGACCACCGCCGAAGCCACATCACGCTATTTGTACTATCTTGTTTTTTAACACTATTTTGTTTGCATTGGTTTTATGTGCTATTTTTTACAGTCATGTTTATTTAAACTTTATTAGTTTTTTCCACTTTGTTATTAAATATAATTACCCTCATGTCATTTAATTATATATACATAGTAATGTTTATAAATCATTATTCTTCTCACAAGTGAAAGCAGGACAGTTCACAATTGACACTACCAAACGTTGGATGCATGTCTCAGATGTGCATGGCATTGGACAGGACACTTAACAGCACATCTCATGTGTGTTACTAGCCCACACGTGTGCTCACGCCCTCACACACGCAACTGGCTCGATTGTACATAGCAGCTACAGGTACATTTGTATATGTCTGTGAAAAGAAAATGAGAAAAAGCATTGTTAACCAGTGTAAGTTGTAAGTTGCTCTATGAATGTGTTATTCAAGTTTATTAACAATATCTTGACTTTTGTAATTGTTTACCGCTGGTGAACAAATTGAAACTGAGTATCAAATCCCTCTCCATGCACTTGCACAGAGTAGAATCATTATACAAGCAGATTATTTTCACACAGCCAGCGAGCTAGAGAAGTAAAATAACTGCAAAACAAAGGCAGTAGTGTTATTATCATGTCCCATCTGCTGAGCGAGCTTCAAGAGCTGTGACTAGGTAGTGGTCAAAAGTGGCACAAGTAACTCAGGTTAGACACGTTGTGTATGTTGTTTCTGAACTAACCAGTTCCAGATAGGTCCTTGCGCACACAAAGTATTGTACACGTGTGTGGGATCCATAGCTGCCAACCTCAAGGATTCAGAAATAGTATAATTTTTTCAAACGAGTAAAATTGTGCGTAAACAAGTCGTGGCATTTCACATGCTGTGTATGTGTCAATTTCATCGAACTAAATCTCTAATTAATTTTTTAAAAAATACTACACTGTTAACATGTCAAAGTGTTACATGCAAAATAAATTTAGAACATGCTGAATAATTAATCACATATAAAATTATGCTGAAAATGTTAACTTCTATTCATGTGTTGTGTTCATGGCTAATATTACATAGCCTCCCTGTTATACAGTAAACAAACTTAACAGGGAAATTACTGAATGTATTTTACTGTAGGCCTACTCTGCTGTACCAATATACCGTATTTACCTAAAAAGAGGTAGAGGTATTTTTCCCAAAACTCTAACCTAAAAAGGCTATCTAGGCCTGAAATCATGTACCAATAAAAATCACGTGCCAAGAAACTAAGTTTCACAATTTACTGTACCTATGTATTCACAATTTACCTGTTGTTTCTTAACGTACTGAAATATAATAAAAATGTACACATATATTTATTAGGTAACCACGAGATACATTTAACTATGGTAAAAATTATGCACAGCAAAATAAACGTTAAAACGTAGTTAAAACAACATGGACGGAATGTTGTTGTAGTGTTGCCAACATGAGAAGAAAATTTACCTACAATCACTGTATCTATAGTTAATTCCAATGATGTTTTTGAAACAAAAGATAATTTTAAGGCTTGTTATGTAATTTTCTGGCGAATAAAATTTAATTTTTTAATACAGTGACGCCGACCGCAGGGCCAGCGTATGGGTTAAGCCCATAATGGCGCGAGTGTGTCCTTTTCCACCCACCCAAAAGTATTCTCAGACTCTCCCGCAACCTCACAGTGTGTATTGTATGCATGCCAAATCATTCAGTGGAAAGTGGATTGTGTATAAAACAGCAGTGTACAGTGTGTGCCGAAGGCCATCATGGGTTATTACGTTCGCTGTGTTTACTTTCGTGTTTTCAGCAGACATTTAGAAATGCATAATTCAATATCAGCAAAATATGTAACACAATTTATTATGTAATTTTGTGTGTGCCATTTTCATAAAATACTAATATTAATATTTCACGCGCACGAGGTACCGGAAGTGTGTAACCCCCGTAGCGAGGCAAGGAGCCCCTAGCGGCTGCCTTCCTCGTGGCAGTTCGTCATCGTCTTCTGGAGAGGTAAGACGCCTGTCCGTGTGCTCATCATCTTTTGTTTCACTGATTGTTAGTTTTCCATAGTCTCGTTAATATACCGGTTCACCTTTGCTTAGCACACTTTACCAGATATTCCCCATTGCATTGTGCATCCGCTTAATATAATAATTGTGACTATTTTTGGTATTTTTTTAACTTAAACACCGCGTCGGCATCACCACCGCCATGTGGTTAGGAACGTTGTATCGGGAGACATCTGCACTCATCCTTTATCATACGAGGTTCGTTTTGGTATTGTTTTATTCAGCATAATTTTGCACACGCGTTGCTAGGGTTATTTTATATTTTTGTAACATTTTAAGGGCATAATTCATGTTTTTGTGACTGACCAAATGCAGGTTATTACACCGCCATTGTGTTCAGCATACATGTGAGCAGTACGTTGTACATTCATTTTACTATCATGCACTTGAACCGTTAAATGGCCCAAAATACTCTCTATCGGGCTGAAGGCCTTAATAAACAAACACTCAGAAGGCTTAACCCCACGGATAAGCTCGCACAAACAGGGCAAGACTCAGCAAAACTCCTACCTATTCTTAAAGATATATGCTGCAAGGGTAAGGTTTGTCAACAGCATTCTTGAACAAAGAAAACTCGGGCAAAATCACTAATCACCAATATATTCAGGCACTTTTCAAATTTACAAGACTTTACAATGCAATGCATACATGCAATTGGGCTTCGTGCAAAATGCACACAGTTCAAATTTACACACTCTTAAATCGTCGAATGCCCACCACAAAAACAATAAAGGGCCTGATGCTTATTATAATTACAATCATACGCATTGAGTTTTCCGCCACAAAACCTTCACTACACTCACAACATTCATACGCATTTAGTCTCCAGCAGTTTTCGGGAAATCAGAAGGTTAGAAGACAATCTCCTTGTCCGAGGACGACATTAAATTTTCTCAAGCTCATCGGCCTGCGCAAATCCAGGCACCTTAGTATTTTGCCGTTACTCTGCTCTCCCGGTCTCGCTAACGGCCCCGCTTGCTATAAAGGGAAGCTAAATGTTTGCCATTTGCCTAAGTTTGGTGGACCTTCAAGGCGATAAATGCGCCGGCACAGAAACAATCGGGGGAGACTCACCCATATCTCGATGTTACGCCATCACTTAAGCGGACTCACCACACAAGCCGCAATGTCCCTTGGTATTGCTCTTGCCCACATGCCAAGCGATGCAGAGAGCCCACAGGAAGTCCTGGTTACCATCCGGCAGCACTCGTTAATCCCCCATTTCCACAATGAGGAGGGCTTCCCCTCCTAGACCCTTCCTCGTCCACGCCCGGCACAAGAGTGAGTTCTCTTGCTCGAGCGGCCGCCAGCTAGACTTGCCGACACGCGCGCCCCTACCGCCAGTCGACGGAACCAGACCACCCCCTCCCCTCCCGGGCCTACCCCTCCATGGCCGGTGGAGTGGGAGGTCCGAAGAAGAAAGGGAATGCGCCGGCACCGTCAACTGGGGCTTCCACTATTAATCACCCCAGCCGAGATCCTTGAGACCTCGGGAAAACCAAGAAGAAACCCTTTAGATACCCCATAACCCAACCTGGACTCAGGAATCATCGTAATATCTCCTAAAAGAAAGCCCTTTAATTAAGTGTGATCACTCACACTCACGCAATTAATCTCGTTGAGAGCATCACTCTGTGTGCAACGTGTTACGTGCCATTCACCCCACCACCGGCCTAGCATAGCTCGCCACAGTTTTCGCACTGTACCGCTAACATCACTTGTAGATCCCTACCACACTATAAAGTGCACGGGAACGGCTGCCTTGTGACACGTTAGTTAGGCATGTGCTCACTGCGACTCAACTCTCTACGCCAGCTTCGAAGCGAACCTGACGGTCAATCATAGTGGCCGCCAGCTCCTCGCTGCTTAAGGAGATGCACCTTCTGGTGTCGTAGACTCACCTATCGTACACTAGCTCCACACTGATCACTCACCAACCACGTGCGATATACCAACCGGTCGTAGTCACTACGCTAAGTTCACTATCACGTGCACTATTGTGTGCTTTAGGGTTATTGTTACTGCAAGGGACGCATCACTACGTTTACCTCGCTGCATGCGTAATTCAGACATTATTTTGGCACTGTGTAACGTAAGCGTAATAAATCATCTGTAAGCGAAATACTGTTTACCTCATTTCTAGACACCTAATATTGCCAGTGTAAGCAACGTAAGTTCGTATGTTGCGAACTACAAGCCTCGTGTTATAAAGTGTGCCGAAGACTAACAACAGTGCGGTTGCGCGCAAGTTTCACATTTAAGAAAAGAATGTTCGACGATGGCGGAAACAGAAACACGAACTACAAAATGCCATGACCACCCGCAAGTATTTTGGTGGTCCAAAAACGGGACATTTTGATGCAGTTGAGAAAATTTTAATCAACCTTGTGTGTGAAAAACGTGCTGATGGCCTGCCAATTTCAAAAGAGGTGTTGTGTTTCAAAGCTCTTGAAATCGCAACATCTTTGAACATACAGTAGAAACTCTATGGATCGTTTTTCAAGGGACGAGAAGAAAAAAATGATGCATGCGGACCAACTATGCATGTGGACTTGCCTTTTTTTTTGTACCTAACCTCGAAATCGGAAGTTGTACTTTAAGTGCTGAGCTGACTGACAAGACAAAACATAAGAAAACTGTTATTATTTATTACGCTAACGTAAATTACGGAGGAAAATTAAAAAAAGTGAACAGGAAATTAGGAACATAACTATCATTATTTTTTAAAGCAGTTTTAATTGAAATATTACGTATTTACGAGTGCAATCGTTAAATTACATTACCGTTACATAACCATATAAACATGCTGCACTAAAATGGAAATGATTTTAAAACCCGACTGTTTATAATAAAACATTTTCAAAAATGTTTCGCAAATTTTAGGTTAAAGTTGCCATTAAATGCGTTAAAAACAAAAGGCGTATTTTAGCGGTTGAATTGGTAGCAGTACCTGTGAACAGAGCATTTTAGCGCTCCTGATTGCAAGAGTGTTTGCAAACATGCTGCAACCAGGCTGAGGGTGTTTGCACGTTTCTGGTAACCGAGGCAGGAGGACGGTTACAGGGTTCGTTCACAGGATGTTTACCTTTACTTTTATTTCCTGTATTGTTTCGAACAAATCTGAAACCAAAACAAACTGTATTTATGTGAAATATGGACGAAACTTAAGTTATTTTAAAATAAAATTACGCAATATTAATTTTTTATAATATACTGGTGCACAATTAAATTTATTTCTACAATTTATTATGTTCTACATGTAAAAAAATAGTGAAAGTAGTCTATTTTCCAATAAACGTATTCGTGAAGAAGTATTTTTCTTTATACAGTCCAAATCTATTCCTGATAAGACAATAACAAGTACACAATTTCGTAACACCATGGTGGTAGCCATTTATGTTTACCGGATATTGCATTTTAGCGATTTCTTGTAAATGCAAACAGATTCGGCAAACGCTTGCTAACATCTTGTGACCAATTCAACCGCTAAAATACGCCTAAAGGTAAGCGAAAGCACATAATGTTTCCAACGTAAAAACCGCGATCGATAGAGTTCGAGACTATAGTGCTAGCGGCGGCAATTCTCTTCTTGCCGCCATCTTGAATTTATTTTGCCATGAGCGCAAGCTTTACACGCGATCACGGTCATTCTCCTATGGCTACTATGTTTCTTCTGTGTTCCATTTCCAAACAAGTTTAGATGTCCTTTCTTCCTTCGTTATCTATGACTCTGACATCACGTATTTATATTGTTTTCGAATGGCGAAAACTGTAAACAGCGGGAAAAATAACATTTTGATGATGTGATATGCGGGAAAATTTAATAGTGTACTAATTTGCAAACAAACGGGACATGAAAAAAAAAGTGCAAATCGTGGGAAAACGTAAATATCGGCTGGGCATGTTTACTTTGTGGGCAGCCACGATTGTATTTTACCATTCGCTAGAACTGTTCATTTTAAATTTCCACTGTATGTTGAAATTAATTAAAAAAAACTATAGATACGCCTAAATTTTGTCTGTGGGACAAGATATTTTGAGCTATGGATGCGGGAAAAACGATACTTACGATAACGATTGATGTGGACTCCTTTAACCTTGTTTTAATATGAAAATTTTTGGGACCAACAAAAATAAACGATAGATACGGGAAAACGATGGAAACGAAAACGATGCAATGAGTTTCTACTGTACCAAGAAGTGATTTACAGCCAGCACAGGATGGTGTGTGCGGATTATGAAACGAGCAGGCTTCTCTTTGTGAAGACGTACGTCAATAGCCTAAAGACTTCCACCGTTTTACTTTGAAAAGTTAGTCAAATTTCAGAGGTATGTGATTTCCTTACGAAAAAAATATTCGTATTTGCTAGGGTGAATGGGGAATGCTGACCAGACCCCAGTTTACTCTGATATGCCATCGAATGTGACCATAAACAAGAAGTCTTGATCAAAAGTACTGGCAATGAGAAGGCCAGAATCACAGTGACGTTGTCAGTGTTAGTTAATGGACGGAAGTTGCCACCATATGTTGTGCTCCGTAGGAAAACAATGCCAAAAGAAACGCTACCACCAGGATTTGTTTACAGGTGTCAGGAAAAACGATGGATGTCGGTGTGGTGATCGATTGGCTTAAGACTGTCTGGAATCGTTGACCAGGGGCATTACTGAAGATGAGAGGAATGCTCGTCTTAGATGCTTTCCGAGGTAATTTGACACCAATGGTCAAAGGAAATTGAAGGTACGAACACAGACTTGGTAATTATTCCAGGGGGATGAGGTCTCAACTACAAGTCCTTGATGTTGTTGTCAACAAGCCTTTTAAGGACAACTTGAGAAAAAAATACAATGAGTGGATGCTTTCTGGAGAGCATCAGTTCACTCCAACTGGCAAGTTGAAGAGGCCTTCTGTTGCAGATCTTGGTCAGTGGATTCTTGCTGCTTGGAATTCAATCAGTCCAGAAAGCATCATCAAGGGCTTTAAGAAATGCTGTCTTTCAAATGTGATGGATTGAACTGAAGATGACATCCTATGGCAAGATGATGTCGTTGAACAGGGTCCCAGTATCAGTCAAGGTAATGACAGTGATTCTGATGTGAATGAAGCTGAAGATGAAAGTGCTAGTGATGAAGATTGGAATGATTAAAAATTGTTTGAGAAAAATCTATAATTTGAGCAAAGAAACAGGCAACATTTCTGATAAGTAGCTATGCGGTGTGTGAAATTGTGATCAATGTACAGAATTAGGCCTATCATTTATTCCACTTTATGTAAAGTATTATGCTTATTATGTATCCCATTAAAATTTTCATGTGAGTGTACATTGCTGAAGTTGTGTTTATTAAGAAGTGTTAACTTACGAAATTCAAATACACTAGACCCCCGATTTTACGAACCCTGGATTTAACGAAGGTAGCGATTCTACGAATACAATCTCAGGAACCCTCAAAAAATAACAAAAGTATATGACAAAAAAAATTGTAAGGAATTACGTTGACAATGAATAAAACATACTGTATCTAATTCACGGCATTAAAATATTAATTGTAGAGTTGCAGCTATTACTTGGTAAGTCACAATATTAAAAATAAAACAAAAATACCGAAAATCCGTTTAAAAATGCGGCAGTGATAGTTTGAAAACCGCGCGGTGGCGGCAGAGCCACCTGTGCCAAGCCGGCCAGCCTGTCTCCAACTACGACGTATTAGGATCTATATTGAGGTCGTACTATAGACAAAAAGTTCCAGCGCATGCGCATATGCTCATTTAACTATAGTACAGCCTCCTTCTAGGCTGTTTCACGACGTCTATCTCCCGTCTCGCGCCGAATGAGTTTACTTTTTTACACGAACCCTATAAATAATAGCGTGATATTTTTCTTTATTGCGTTAACACCATACGTACTTAAAACAATTAACTTGGCGCATAATTTTCTTAAAAATGCGTTACTGAGTGTTGTAAAACGTTGGTTTCACAAGTGAGCACGATAATAGCGCTACCTATCATCCAAGTGTAGAAACATTTGCTTCCGGGTATGTCGAACTTGGAAAATAAATAGACGTTCGTGTATTACGTAATCCCGGAACTCCTAATTTATTTTTACAGCATATACTGACTGTGAAAATGATTATTTTCAATCACTCATACATGTAATTCTCGACGATTTTAGGTAAGAACGTCACAAAATGGCGTTTTTGGAGCAACGTCGGTATATGCTATGGTGCCGCTATCTATCTGCCATCTTGTGAACGTTCGTACAGTTGCGCTATCTGTCCGCTCTGCACGCTACTAGTATCTACGTTCTCATACAATTCATCAACAAAGTCGATTGAATGTTTTTACGTTACGTTATATAAAACTGCCCAATGAATAAATACATCCGCTTATTCCATCTTTCTTTGGTGAATAATTTACAAGGGCATTTTACTAGTAAGGAATGCCTACTTTTTTTTTCCATTAAACGCTACGCAAATCGGGCTATCGCTCGTGAGAAGGCACTCGACAGCTCGATTTTCTCTTTTTTTTTTTAGGACAAAGGTCGATCATATCTATTGTTTAGCGGTGTTCTTTTGATCGTAAGACGTCTGCCTATTGATATAAATTTATATTTCAACTATCACTTGCGTTATTTTTCCGTTAAATGCTACAGAAGTCGGTCTATTCGCTCGAGAGAAGACGCTCGGAATCTCGATTTTCTCATTTTTTTAGGAAAAGGATTGGTCATATCTATTGTTTAGCGGTGTTCTTTTGATCGTAAGACGTCTGACTATTGATATAAATTTATATTTAAACTATCACTTACTTTATTTTTCCGTTAAATGCTACGGGAGTCGGGCTATTCGGTCGAGAGAAGACACTCGGAATCTCGATTTTCTCATTTTTTGGGGACAAGGGTCGGTCATATCTACCGCTCAACAGTGTGACGTCTGGCTACTGATATCAATTTATGTTTACATTATTACGTTAATTAATTACCCGCAAAACGCTACGGAAGTCGGGGCCTAGAGACACTTTGCAGAAAAAATGCAATTTTAAAATGTTCTGATATGGAGGGG
>PNEQ01031300.1:0-10181 GCA_003012365.1 Medauroidea extradentata
AGTAATACAAGTCATACATACAAAGGAAAACAAGTGTTAGGTTAAAGAAAGAACGAAGATAATGTTTGGCACGTAACTTGGTATGAGGTTAAAACAAGAACCTCATCCACGACCTAAGTAGCAAACACAACTATTTTCTATGCCCGCTCCGCACACAACTATGTCCGCTCCGCACACAAATACACCTGCTCCGCACACAAATACGCCCGCTCTGCACGTGGGTTAGGTTGGATTAAGTTAGGTGGAGTATTAATTTAGGTGGAGTATCGCTCCTAACGGTAAGACTTGAAAAAATAGAGATGGACTGAACCATTAGCACACAACACTAATGCTATCTAGCAGACGACACTGGAACCAAATCGATTGGTATAGCTATTAGCTCTCTTGGTGGAAAGACTCAGTACCAAAGTCACAATATATAAACGCTACTTAGGAGACGATCTGTAACTACTTGCAACCTGACCTAGAGGTTAACTATAAAAATTAAAAAAAAAAAAAAAGAGTAGCTAGGAATCACAAACAACGGACAGGAACCAAGAGGATGGGTAGACCATATACGAATAATTACGAGATAATTACTGAACAGATCCTCCGATCCCACTCCCAGGCTCCTGCAATAGAGTCGCTATTACTACACTACTTAAAATCTTACATTAATTTTCAAGTTCCTTTTATTTAACTAAAATTAATTTCTGTAGGTTACGGTATACTGAAGATTGCAAAATAATATTTGGTATATTATAATATCAGTAGTGAATAAGTAGGGCCTACTTATTTTTCTGTAGGCGTCTAATAGTTATAGGTAAGTTTTTGACTTTTATTAAAAATAAATTTAATTTGTTTCATATTGAATTTTAAGCATTTTCACTTTTGCTGTGACAATGTTTGTCTCTTGCTCTGTGGCCAAATAAATCACAGAATACAGTGTTCCTTTCCCTGAATAACTCCTGCAATATGTTTTCAACCGTAAAATACAAGTATCGCTTACAAGAAGCTCAGTTCATTTTATTGGTAAAATACATACGATATTGCTCTCAAATATATTGTAAATAATTTTATTTATATTTTATACACATGCATCCACCCTACCTTCAATCCACTATCTCTTTAAACTTCACAATTTATAAAAACACTTGAGTTCTGCTGTAATTTTTGCCTTTCTTATATTGCAATGGTTTCATACAACACAAAAACTAGACGAGTTAACATTGTTCTTACTCAGTAACATACTCAGGTGATTTAGGACATCCAGATTAACTTTAGCCAGCCTGTGCGTATTTATTGATCAAGAAGGCCAAGTATTTTCGCTGAAGCCAATCTGAAGTGAGTCCCAAATGTAACAATCTTTGTTAGGGATATTTTTGGGAAATGCGGTGCATGGCCGTGGAAAATAAATTACCATTGGTAAGCTAATACACGCACTAATAAAAAAACGTAATGGTATCGCTGAATAATACAATGTGTTAAATTGATAAATATTGACTTTTTGCCCAGTCCTGGGTTTCCTACAACTATGATAATGTACTTATCCTGAACACACGTGCAATGCGCTTCTCAATCATTAGCCCTGTTGTTAATACATGCGACTTTCCGCTGTTCAAACACTGCACAGCTTAAACGTCCTCGAAAGCAGCACATCACAATATGACCGCTGCTTTGACGTCATTAGTTTTAACACGTGGACGGATATGTTACGCTATCAACTTGAAACTTTGGTGTGTTATGTTGTATAACAGTTAAAGTTGATTGTAAATTGTGTTGTCTGCCGAAACGCAAGAATATAGTAAAATTTCACATTTTAGCCAGTTTTAATGTTCTTAAAATGAAAGTTATTGAACGAAAATGTTTGTACTCACACGCCAAAAAAATATATTTAAGTGACATGCATTGTGTACAGAGGATAAATTTGTGGTGATATCGAATAATTACCTCCAATCCAATACAAATCACCAGTTTTTAAATCAAGAGCCGAAATATTTAGGGATAGGCTTATCAACACTTCGGCTATTCTTTGCATGTAAAAAAAATAATCTCTCTGTAAAAAATGAAGTGCTCCACGCACAGATCAACGCCCAGCCCAAGTCGCTGGACTTAGAGACATTAAATTTAGAGGGTGGTTTCCCCTTATACAGTAAGCACCCATTATGAATGTGTGCTTCGATATATGAAGCTGAATGGTTGATAGGGGTGCAATGTATTTTCAATGAATTCTTAATAACTCTTAAACCTGTGGAGATATCGAGAGAATTTTCTCTTCAGAATTAAGCTTACGTATAAGTTTAATAAGATATTTTCGATTTTTTAAAATTCGTAAATGAAAGGTATGGAACGCTGTAAGATATGTTTTCAATAAATCCTAGATAGCTCTTAAATTCGTTCAGTTATTGACACGATATTTGCTTGAAAACGAATCTTACGCATACAATTAAAACGAATTTCGAGATTTTCCTTTCAAAATTTAACCTTTAAGTGAATTTAAAAAATTAAAACAAACGTGAGCTAACACTGTGTACGAAATATAAAATCAGAGCAAACAGCAAACTCAAAACTAGTCATTTCGTTTAAGTTATACCTTTTTCCTATAAAAAACTATCATCTTGTGGAACACATTTCTAATTTTTCCTAAGAGTGGCGCAAAGTGTTTTTAACGCCGAATGCAACTAATAACAGAAAAACAGAATTGTTAAGAAAAGAAATATCTCGAGACCTGTCAAGATCACTTTACTTGCCATATTATGTACTGTGTCAAAACTGATATTAAATATATTGCAGTTTCTTAGTTAATGCAGAAATAGTAGCATGCTTCTATTTTAGCATACACGAGGGTGTAATGTAACTACATATGCCTCTTATATTTGAAATATGGGTGTACTCTCATAGATTACTCGGTAGACATTACCAGTCATATTCTCAAATTAAAAACCGTTAAAAGAACTATTACCTAATCTAAAAACCATTAAGTATAATAACATATCAGTTGACAACTATTATGTAATCTGTTACTAAAAATAATTTAGAAATGTAATCTAGTAAGTGTTTATATAATCATAGGCGTGATAATGAAATGTTCATGTTGCAGGTGATAAAAGAAGAAATGTGAAGAGCGAGTGATCACACGAAACGTTGCCGGGAGCTGAAACTATATTAGTTTCCATAGTGACGGTTGGAACCAGAGACAGCACAGAAAAAACATTTGCAGTGAACTTACTTTGTGCTGTTCGAAGAATAACATTTTAATTAAATGCGTGCGTGTAGACATGATTAATCCATACAAGAACAAAACCGAATATGAACGATTACAGGGAACTGCATTGTTACAAAAAAAATATTGAATTTTAATAAAATCGTTGTGAACATCATATTTTAAACAATTACGAGAGATAACATTATTTTCAACCCATATACTTCTTTGTTTCGTGAAACATAAAGCAAGTGACAGCAAAATACCAAGAGCTGAATAAAGGAATTTTTTTAAAAAGTCAGATTAATCTGCACAATCAACTAGAAACGCACGAAAAAAAAAATTACGTAGCCATACTTTGATAAGCGGGAAAAAATTTACGGTAATCGTAGGCTAATCTAAAGAGTAGTTTTCCTAACTTATCTGATAAAGTGTAACTCTGTATTAAAATATTATGAATAAAAACAATAACCGCAGTGTTTCATGTGGTAGGATTAAAAATAATTTAGGACGTAGGTACGAGTCACCCCGCTCTTCTTCACGTTACGTTGTTGTGTTCTGTGAAATACATAATCCTCTGTTGCTGTTTATGCACATCTGTCCACGCAAGTATGATGTACAGTCATGAAATGTCACTAGTCATCGTTTACTATCATATGGTAGTTATTAATATTATTACTAACTACGTGCGCTTTATATAAGATGTCACGGTAGTGTCGTGGCAGGGTAGTACAACATTGTCAGAAAACGGTTACAAAAACTTATTAATATTTGTTTTGGTCTGATTTCTTCTGTGGTCTTGTATACATTTTGTGTAAGAAGAGGATGTTTGGTCTTCATTAAAAACTATTATTTTCGTCGACAAAACAGTGCCTTGTTCAAATGTAAAAAAATTGATTCTACTCTCACGTTCAAAGGTATTTTCAATGTAAATGGAAATTGTATTTGTATGTTAGTACTTTGTAACAGTTTACAATAATTTTTGAAAATACATAGGCCATTAGTAAAATGTGTTGAGAAAATTAAATAATATTTTTAGATTATGCATGTTCAGCACAATTTAATATCCTTTTACTCTCGGCGTTAAAATAAATCACGCATACTTAGAGATAAGATAACTACCGCTATCATGCCTGTAAAATCTACTTAAGTTGTACTACGTTTAAGCCACTGACAGCTTCGGTAACCAAAAAATATGCCAGTTTTCATAATTATGGTATTTCAGAGACAGAGACAACACCAACGATACGAAGTCTTAGCTAACAAGATTGATTTTTTATTTCTGTGGGTCGACAGGCACGTCTTACGCTGCCAGCGTACTTCCTTACAGAACATTGTTGCAGTCGGTTAGAAGTACGCGTTTATGCCAGCACATGACGCACATTTCCAATTCGTTTGATTACGCCAAGAAAATATTTCCGAGATGCAGGGGTTGTCGGGTACTTTTAAAACATTGTACGCGTTAAACAACAGCAGCAATTTTAATCAGTGTCTATCAAAATCAGGGCCGTCACAACTTAGGCCCTATTTTGCCGCCCTGTGCAAATCATTCTTATCGCCGCCGCCACCGCTTTTTTCGCCTTGGAAATAGGAAGTACCAAAGTTTGGATTAAATAACGCAACAAACACATCAGTTAATCAGTTTTATTTACAAGTTAAGGAATACGTTACACATAAATTGAGTGAGTAATCATACTACAGAATACATTTTTCAGTATACCCGTCCACCCCCGCTGCTACTGCCCCAAATTTTCTGCCGCCCTGTACACACCCACTGTTTGCATCTCCGGTTACGTCGGCCCTGACCAAAATTTATTTGGTAAGGTTTGCACTGAACTTTTTAAAGGTTCTGCAATAAAATTTAGTACGGATTTCCCAACAATTAAATAAGAGACTCACCAGTGGAAGACCGATATTTCCAGAAGTACAAACGAAACACTATGCGTTAATTGCGTGCCATGCGCGTAAGAGTAGTGGAGCAGTATACTCGTGCGTGATTGTCACCCTTAAGGCTCCTTCGCTTCTTAAACTAACTCGAAAAAAAGTTCCAAGTAGACGAGACCCAAAACTGACAAAGACTGTAGAACTAAATATTGAAATACAGAGATAGATTGGCAGTTGATTGAGTGGGTGAGAGAACGAGAGATATATTAAGAGAGGAGTATAAAAATAAGTTTGTGCAGTATCTCTTGCAGCCCTGTTCACGTGTTCATCTCACTAACATCCTCTAATTATTTTAGGAAGATAACTGCTGCTTATAGAAGGCCAGTGGTCGCACTTACTCTGAAACAAATACAATTTTTATCCGCACACACAGTTGTATTGTAGGGGAATATTAAAACAAAAATATTTAAAACAATGGAGTTTTGTTTGTGTAGTGTGAACACATCTCCAAGACAAACAATTTACTTCACAGCACTTTTGTTCCGTAAGGTCGTGAAATGCCCTTAATCACTCTAAGTCATACGTGTAGCGAACTGCTGTGAACTTGGCTTTAATAGACCTGCTGGTAAGCTGAAGATAGCTTCAAAAGATATTAAATGCATGTAGAAAACATTTAGTAATTTCTTTTGTATGAAACACACGTTTCATTTTTCACAATACCTCAGGCAGGTGTTAAAATATCAGAAAAGGTAGTATGAAATTTACCGACCCAATGAAACACGCACACAACACATAATTGTTAATTTATTCACATTATGTACTTGCAAAATATGTTTAATTTTAAGAATGTGTAATTTTATGACGTGGTTTTTACTAGAACTGTACATATTAGAATATGTCTGTATGCAAGTCGACTAGAAAACTATCTGGTGGAAAATTGCGAAACACAAATCCAACATTAAACCGTAAAGTGAGGATTGGCAAGAAGTATAATGCAATACGCATTTATGAACTCAGAATAGCCGGTAGAATACAAATATGAGGACCTTTCCTAATGAGAACTGGAAAGGAAAGAGGTCGTCACAGCGTCGTTCAGAAAACTAGCGAATGTCCTCGGTAGGTAGCTTATGCCAATACACTGACATATACACCAAAACACACACAATTTATTATTTGGCAAGTAAACAATTTATGTCGGTAGTATAAATTAATGTTATTCATTAATAGGTACTAACTTATTCTATCTTTCTTCAATTATTTTTGAATAGTTAATCGTTAAATTGGACTAACATACTCAAATATCATTACAAAGTAGTGATTTTTAATATTTAGCTAAGAAGCAAAAATAGTGGATAATGTGTAATGATACATCAAAATTTCTTTTAAGTTCCTCCTTTTTTCTACCGTAATATTTTTTTTTTCATTTTTCTAGAACAAACTATTTCACTCATGTTCTCCATGTTAAAAAAATAATATCCAGTTTTTAAAGTTTTATTATTTTCATATAAATACATATAATGTTACTTCAACTTACAGTACAAGTACATGTACACTTTACTGTACTCCTTATTTCTATGAATAGTAAGTATTTGTGAAAGAGGGTGCAAAGCATTGTCTGAATTAAATTGTCCTAAAATATTGACCGAAGTGTAGAGGAATACTCATTGTGTGTATATCTCATTTTGTACCGTGTAATATAACAAAATTGCTATGCTACGCCAATTAAAAATATTCTTATACATTATTTCATTCCCTTAGTTCAATATTTAAAAAATATATTTATAGGGTGAGTCGGGAGGAAAGGGCAATATTTTAGGACATGATAGTACTGGTCATTGTGACCAAAAAAGTTCATGTGAACATGGGGTCAATATCTGACGACTATCCAGATAGCCTCGTTTGAATGTAAAACACTGAAAACCTGTAAATGTATCTTATTGTTTTATTTTTGTGCTTTTGTGTTCTCGTTTCAGTGAAAAGAAGATAGAAATAAACTAAGCAAATTGCCTATTAACAGTATCTGTACTTTATCATGTATTTTTCAAAGAAAAAAACTAACTTTTTACAACAAATTTTTACTCTCATAACAATCCCTAGCATAAATAACAAGATTTACAAAACCTTTCTTTCCATGTCGTGTAATTCTTTGGTCCAGTGACATTTCATAATAAATTCTCAAATATCCCACCGTTGGCTTCAATACATTTCTCAACTCGCTGATGAATGTGATGTCTTGCCCGTCGAAGATCATCATGGCGTTCTTTTATGATAGCAAACGCGTCCATTATGTGAGTTAGCCGTTCGTCTCGTGTGTTTACTTTATGTATGTAGATTTCACCCTTCAACCAACCCCATAATAATCTAAGGGGCTGAGATCAGGAGACCTTGCTGGCCAAGAAATGGTACTACCACGACCAATGCATCAATTAGGAATTACGGTATTCAAGTGCTCCCTCGCCTAGTTGAAATAATGAGGAGCGGCTCCACCATGCTGGAAGTACAAAACATGACCTATAGAATACGGAACGTCGTCGAGTAGTTCAGGCAATGTACCTAGCATTAAGTGTAAACTTGCCCCATTCATATGAACATCTATGCCTACGAGGCCTATCAGCTTGTCACGCAACATACCAAACCACACGTTAAGAAACACACTTGAAAATTGGTATCTACTATTCTATGGGAATTTTATTCTTCCGAGCTTCATAAGTGAATGATTCGTGTATTGGAGATTCTATTACGGGTGAACGTTGCCACATCCGTGAAGAGAGTTATTGGCACCAAATGAAGATTGTTTTGAAACCAGTTACAATGTTTTAGACGTTTGGTTGGCACTATCTCCTACATTAAGATTTTGCACACGCTGTAGGTAAAATGGGTACAATCGTTCACGATGAAGTAATCGACATACACGTGTTTGTGAAACATTGCGCCGTGCTGCAATACGCCGAGTGCTAGTAGTAGAGCTACGCTGAACTTCGCCGATATTGTTCTCTTCTTCATCCACATGAGCACTAGGAAGTGAACCACTCACCCGCATTGTATTACAAACCCTGGAAAACATTCTTCGGTCAGGAATTCCTCGCATGGGACAACGGTGGCGGTTGTGACATAACCACTTGTTATGTTACAGATGGTTGTTCTTAATAATTTATTAATCTGTTGATTTCATGATATGTAAACATTAGGATTTCGTATTGTTCTTTGTTTATTATTATTTTGTGTTGTTTATTTTTAAAATAGTTATGCATGTCTTATTGGTAAGGGAATATGTTAGCTATTAAGTTCATTTAAATTTAATATTTGTAAAAAGGCTCTTACTATATATTTCATTGATCAGAGTAATATGCAGACCATGCTACGTTAGTATTTGCTAGTAGAAAGAAACTACAAATAATTATTTTATATTTATACATTACAAAACAAGCTTTCATTATGGGGAAGAAACAAAAGCAGGTAATACTAGACAACGGGGTTAATAGGATTATTATTTTAAAAAAGAAGGAAAATGGTGCAACGATTGGAAGAGACGTTTCCTCGTCGGAATCCAATGTAGTCGTATGTTCTTGAGAGAGTCCAGATTCGCGGATTATCAGAGACCAGAGGAAGAACAGATGATGTTCCAGGTTCGTACAGTCGTCTTCCGAGTACACCTTCAGGCATGTTTGAGCCTGATACGGGCCTTTTAGAGGGCCGACATTAGCGGCGTTCTACGTGGTGTTACCACGTAAATTTGGTACCGTCTTCACTAGATTTCGGAATCGGGAGAGTTCGAAATTCAGCTTTCTTCCACGAAGAGATCTACAACCAGGTGAACTGCCCAAAACCCCACCCAAATATTAGCAATTACAAATAACTGAGTTCTGTTGCTACAGTCTAGTGTACTAGAAACTTACATATTAAAAAAGAAAACGTTGAAGAGTAGTGTTAACTAACCCACAGAATACCCAAGTAAAGAAAATAGCCGGAGAGTTAACGTGTATTTGTCAAGTCTACGAGGCACTGCAGTAAATCACGACCAACTAACATAAGTTATTTGGAAAGTAAAAGATATCTATAAATTCAATGGATACTGGGTCATTGTAGGAATATAGTGGATAATTTTGTTTAATCTTTACACTCCAGTAAAATTAGTCCATAGATATTTGTTTACTATTAGTAAGAGTCTTTCACGTGTTTTATCCAAGGTCTAAAATAGCAAGCTTTTGCTAAACGTTTTCCTGTTATCTGTACTCTATGCACTTACATTATTTCAACTGGGTTTGTCTTTTTCAGTAAACTACCTTTTCAAAATCTGCTAATTTCTTATTGTTTTCGAAGCCTAAATTTATAAATAAAAAAGGTAATAATAAAAAAAACTCTTCGTAATTCTATTACACTCTCAAGTCATCAATCCCTGAGCTGATTACTTCAATTGTATTTACCAGAATTCTGTCCTAGAAGTTTTTCTCAGTTGTAAAATGTTACATTTTGAAACATTTCATAGAGAAAGAGGTAGAGTTGACTTAGTAGAATTTCAGAGAGCGAAGAGAATTCAATAATAATTTTTTTTATTATATTACATAAAGTGGCGCCTCAACTACGGGCCTCAAGAAAACAAGGATTGACACTACCATTAGTACGATTTTGTGGGAAGAGTACTAGAGTAAGTCTAGAGTACTGCTGTATTTGTTGAGTAGTTAGATCTTCAACAAATAGTTGAAGAATAGTATAAGATACTAAAAGTCAGTAAAAATAAGATCTCGCACAACATGAATACACGTCAGCATAAACTGGATTCTATTGACCAGACTGTGGAGGATGTTGTTGCTAATTTTACTGCAGAAAGTGACTCTTCTCATTCTGAGGGCGAGGATGTGGCAACAAACCCACCTAGTGAAATTTTAGACATGAAGGCTATATTTAGTATGCTACAAAAAATACAAGAAAATCAGGCTAAATTAGAAAACAAAATGTTTGAAAATACTTCTAGTTTAGAGGAAAAAGTGTCCGGAAAACTGGCAGAAAATCAGACTAGTTTAGAGGATAAATTGTCCGGAAAACTGGCAGAAAATCAGGCTAAATTAGAAAACAAAATGTTTGTCCGGAAAATTGGCAGAAAATCAGACTAGTTTAG
>PNEQ01031301.1:0-10182 GCA_003012365.1 Medauroidea extradentata
CAGGGGTCTAAAAATAGATATTTCATCATGTTTCGGATGTGCTAGTAGTCACGTCCGCCGCCCTCGAAGGGTTAAGACGCAGTTGGGACAGGTATCTATGACGTAGGTTCGGCGGGATTCCCACTATGAGCCACCCGGGCTTTGAATCATCGGCCAGCCCTCAAGGTGTTACGAAACAGCCGCCGACCACTGGCCTCCATGTACATGGCACGCAACAATATATTGCCTGAACTACTCAATGACGTTCCTTATGCTACGAATCTAATTATGTTCTTCCAGCATGATGGAGCCCTTCCTTATTATTGCAATTAGGTGGGGTAGCATATAAATACCACATTTCCTAATCGATGGATTGGTCGTAGTAGTACCATTCCCTGGCCACCAAGGTCTCCCGACTTCAACCCCTTACATTATTGTTTATGGGGTTGAGTAAAGGGTAAAGTCTACATACGTAAGTTAATACACGAGAAAACTGCTTGCTCGCATAATGGATGCCTTTTCTGGCATACAGGAACGTCATGATGATCTTCGACGGGCAAAACGTCATATTCTCCAGCGAGTTGACATATGCATTGAGGCTGATGGTGAAATATTTGGGCACTTATTTTGAGATCATGTCACTGGACCAAAGAACGACACATGAAAAAAAGAAGATTGTGTAAATCCTTTTATTTTTGCTATGGAAAGGTATGTTAAATAAAAATTTGTTTTATTTTTTTTCGAAAAATGCATAATAAAAATAATACAAAACTCGTTAAAATGCAATTTTTTTAATTTATTACAATCTCCATGTCACCGAAACGAGAACATTAAACAAGATGAGTATTCATGAATACACGCCATTGCTTGCGAATGTTGCCAAGTCGCAGATAAACTCACAAAAACATAAAAATACAAAGACAATAAAAAATGCAACAACATTACGAAAAATTAATTAAATAAGACCAGATATGGTCGTTTTCAACACACACACATATAAATAATTCCAGAATAGGAATATAGTCAGTATATTTTAATAGAGACTAACAAAAACAAAAAACAGACAGAACAAAGTATATGAACAGGACAACGATGATGGACAAAAAATTACGAGGACAACACAAATGAACACAGCGACAGAAAAGAGAGTAGGCGAGACAGCACAACGAAAACAACACAGACTAAGATAGCATGTTCGCTTCGTCTGTGTGCTATATGAATAAATGTCAGCCGGCAAAAAAAATCCCATCAAATTATGATGAGTAGTTTAGATTTGATTGATGATTGGGTATTACAGTAGTTCGCTCGACATCTTACATTTCCATACCACTTTGTAACAGCTACTAGGGCTATAGCTGAATGAAATAATATGGATCTACGTATTTAATGTGCTTGTGTATTATTTATATATATATATATATATATATATATATATATATATATATATATATATATATATAAGTTTTGCTCTACGTATTTACAGTTTATAGTTTATAAAGTCTTAACCAACTCGTTGAAACAGAGAGAAAGAGTGAATTTAAAACTGGACGCACATTCTACCCAGTGTTTGCCTGTAGTGTAAGACGGGGCCTGTATGCATGTACGTGAAGACCATCTCTGAGCAGCGGGCGGCTCTCTTCGCCAGCAAACTGTTGGTCTGAGATAACTGTACAAGGACGTGACGAAACCTCGTGCCACAGATAACACCGTACTGCATTTAATAAGTTTCACATTTACGCTGCCAACATAACAATACGGGAAAAATACTTTATCTACGAATTGCATATTGTATTTGCCACAGTAAATAAACAAAAATAGCAGTGCATGAAACATGAAAATTATATACCATTCATGTTAACAAAAAAGGTAAATTAATTTAGAAAATAAATTATCTCAAGGGCACTGCCTACCTCAGCGTCACGGCGGGATCAAACAAAGGGTTTTAAGGGCGCTGTCTACCGCAATTTTCATCACCACGTTTTTATTATTAATTTGTACCAGGTATATTTTTTTCTTAATTTAGACATAAAATGTGACTAAATTTGGCTCTTATAAAAATTTTTTATCTCTCATAGTTCTCTCGTAATAACTTGTTCAAGTCAAATATTGCATGTTTCCGTTTTAAGGACTACACTAAAACCAACTGACATACCAAACTGAAAAAATTCACTGTGGATGAAGAAGTCGCAGGCTACAATGTCACGTCCATAACATTCTTTGACAGTCATTCAATTTTGCAATGGAGTACGTCCAAGAAACTGAATCTAGTCATGCACTCCCATTGCACAGTTCTTTCAAAGATCATAAACAATGTTCAATACAGCTTTTTTAAATGTAAAGAACAGAACATTAAACTACTTGAGAAGTGTTGCCACACTGATAAACTCAGCCAATTTTATGTTTAATAACTGTAACGTTGGAATTCACGTTTCACAAAAAAGTAGAACACTGAATAACTTTAAAAAAAAAAAATCCAAAAGCAATATTAAAATGTGCAGTGCATATGTGATACTTAACCACATATATTATTGTCAGGCGTCAGTATACTGCGCCAATTTTACATACAAAACTTAGGGAAGATTTACATTCCGATAATTATTGACATTTATTCCCCACAAAATATAATCTGTTGATACAAGCTAGGTTGACAAGTCCACAGCGTGAATTTTGTATAGAAGCAGGAGCGTCAACCAATTACACTACATGTCAGTTTGTTATTCTCGTGGCAGATAGATGGCAATCCCCGAAACGTTGCATTTTTCGTTGATTTTAACTTGTGTTGTCTCTTGTTCTTTATTTGTTGTACACTGTCCACTATTTATGTCTACTTCCATCTTTTCTCTTATTGGGAATCTGGTTTTCCTTTGTGTCTGTCTTTTGTTTTTGGGTGTTGTCAAATTCGTGACTGAATTCTAACTTTTAGAATTCTTGCTGAGAAATAAATAAATATATGTACATATATACTTATGTAAAACTGACGGAATTCTTCTGGGATTGTTTTCTGTGCTTTTTAATGCGTTTGTTTTTTGTATTTTGTCACTTTGTCTTTCAATACAAGTTCGGTCAACAAAACATGAGCAATAGCGTATGTCCACAAACCAATAAATTCTTGCTCGTGCCTCTGTTAATTGTTTATGCTTTTAATGAATAACCAGTCGAAATTCAACCAATATAAAACCAGAGTTTTCCCCATTTATTTTTAGTTGATAACATGACACAAATAAGGCAAATATAATAATTTTAAATCTAGTCATTCTTACTCCCTCAGAAGTCTAGGATCTGTATAAAATCATTAGTTACCAGCATAACTGATGAACCTACTTTCCTCAAAGTGGATTCAAATTGGCAAATTGATCTTGAAAGTTAAAATCGTTTACGTATATCCAGGAAAATTAAATAATATTATTAATTTTGATACATGAAAAACGAAATACACCAAAGGTAAGACAGCTTACTAAGTAATATACGTGCACAAAATTTTCTGAGATGTCTTTCTAACCTAAAGATAAAAAATGGCGGCTGTTTTCAAAATACAGGTGTTACAAAAAGGTACGGCCAAACTTTCAGGAAAAATTCCATACACACAAAGAAAGAAAACATGTGATATGGACATATGTTCGGAAACGCTTGATTACCTTACATCTCGTTAAATATCAACACAAGCAATGCAGTCCAGAAGTGTCCCACCTGGCGGCGAACCTAGGAAGTAAAGTGCATTGTAAAGAACCAATCCATAGGGTATTTGGGACATTTTCTGTACGAAGTGTTATTTAAGATTACATTTAACGAGGTGTAAGGAATTGAGCTCTACCATGTTAATCAAGCATTTCCGGACATATGTCCATATCACATATTTTCTTTCTTTGTGTGTGTGTGGAATGTTTCCTGAAAGTTTGGCCGTACCTTTTTGTAACACCCTGTATTACCAAAGGGTGAGTGAAATACACCAAATTTCAGGCAGATAATTAAATATAATATGCGGGCCAAGATTAACGAACTTCGGAAAATAATATTTCCTCAAATATGTCATATTATGTTAAAATTTAAAAATGACCGCTACTATAAAATATGAAAACATGATTAACGAAATACACAAAGGTAAAACCACTCTTATATGTAGTCTATGTGTAACTTATTTGAAGATATTCTGAGAAATGTTTCCTAACATATGTAATGCTATGCAAAAAAAAAAAATAAAAATGACCACTATTCTGAAAACATGAACATAATACGATTGAAATATACAAAAGTAAAGACTGTTTAATTAGTTGTATATGTGCACTAAGTTTGATGAAATTTGGAAAAGTAATTCCTCAGGTATGAAATACTATGTTAAGAATATAACAATTGCCCCCATTTTGAAAATATAAACACAGAATGAACGAAATGCACAAACGTCAAGTCAGAAATGTATGTATTATTTGTGTGCCATGTTTGATGGAATAATGAAAAATATTTCCTTAATCATGTAATACTATGCTAAAATATAAAAATGACCACCATTTTGAAAATATGAACACAGGATGAATGAAATACATAAAAGTCAAGTCAGTTTTATATGTAGTAGGTATATGTGTACCAAGTTTGATGACATTTTGGAAAAATATTTCCTTAGTTATGTACTATGCTAAAAAATTTAATTGCCTTCATTTTGAAAACATGGACATAGTATGATTACAATAGTCAAAAGCAAAGTCAACTTTGTATGCAGTATATGTGTATTAAGTTTAATGAAATTCGGAAAAGTATTTCCTCAGGTATGTCATATTATGCTAAAGTATTAAAAATTGCCGCCATTTTGAAACTGTGTCTACGGCATGAACGTAATGCAAAAAAGTCACTTCATCTAACTAGGTTATTTATATGTACCCAGTTTGATGCAATTCTAAAATACGGTCCCGTAGATATCGAAAAATGTTAAAATGACCGCCATTTTAAAGGCATGAACACGATATAAACTAAGTATATAAGAGTAAAGTCAGTTTACTAAGCACTATATGTGTACAAAGTTTGATGGAATTCGGTTCTCTGGTTCAAAAGTGTTTGGAGGGGGACACACACGCAGACACACAGACAGGAAGGTAATCTCACAAACCTACTTTTTTCTTTGGAAAGTAGACTTAAAAAAGTGGTGGCTGTTGGCCCCATGGTCTCCAGTCTTGTTGCTGCATCCTTGGCAATAACCACCAAAAGAAAATGAGAGAGTTGACAACGAATTTGCCTTGGATAATGAAATCTGCCATTTCACCTAGTGTATTTGTGTTGTTTCGTTAGATTAAAAGGTTGAAAATGTTTAACCTACTATTTCAGGAAGAGCAAATTAATTTTTATTTCAGGAAGAGCAAATTTTGAAAATAGTAAATTTTGGATTTCATATGTCGTTTTTCTAAAAGTTATAGAATAAAATTATGCTTATTGGAGAGCAATTCCATAAGAAATTGTGTTTGCAAACACAATAGTATGCGGTGCAGTTATAAAATAAATGTTTATTGCTAGCGAGCAACTTTGATGGGTTCCAAACCGACGAGTGGTCAGACCATTCGCCTCCCACCAAGGCGATCCGGGTTCGTTTCCCGGCGAGATCGGTCCCCGGATTTTCGCATGTGGGAATCGTGCCGGACGACGCTGTAGGTCGGCGGGTTTTCTCGGGGATCTCCCGTTTCCTCCACCCTTTCATTCTGGTGCTGCTCCGTGCTCGCATCATGTCACCCCTCACCAGCGCTCAAGACCTCGATGTTGAGCACTGACCAAAATCTCTCACTAACTCACTCTTACCTTATTTGAAGATGATGACTGAAACTCTTTAATTCATTTGTTTACTGTATGAAAGAACATAAACTCTGACCCGTAAACTATGGCTAAATCGTTAAAGTTGAGCTAAATAACATCTTCCAATTAATGGTAGTTTACGACGCCGGCACGACCGACTGTTGCTTCGGCATGAAGCCAGCTTTGCCTCGTCTACGCCAGTTTGCTGCTGTGACGTCAGCTACGCTTTGATTGGACTACGGCAGTCACGTGATTTGGTTTTAGCCTAGAACATTCTGTATTTATGTTTTATGCTGTTGGCAAAACTATTTGTAATAGATAGCGTCACCGTAGTAAAGAGGGCGTTGCTGTTCCTGATTATGATGTATAAGTATGCCTATACATAATGATTGGACGATTTTAATAAGGCGGGACTAGATTTACCCTATAAATACGCGTCCTTTCGATCCGAGAAGTACACTCGGATTCCTGGGGCATCATGTTGGATCTCGTCATGAAGTTAAGTCGATGTTTGTTTGAAAGTTTTAATTTTCTGTATGTTTGTGTACACTTGATCCATGTAGGGAGACAACTCTGAGCCTTTGAAATATGTAAACAAAATCGTTTTCTGTTTTTGTAATACAGTTATAAAATAGTACTACGTTTTATTAAGCATGAATTTTCGAATATTTAATAAACATTTATTTTTATATTAAGGGTATAATTAAAAAATTTGTGCTAGGTTTTGGAATCTTGTTAAAAGCATGTGATACAATGTGTAAACAAACTTTTTTTTTGCACGTGCTAAAATTGCAATTTTGATTGTGTACTATATCCCTGTAGTATTTATTTTTTGCAATTACGTGCAATATTTAATCAAATAAATGTTATTTATTTATTTTACTGAATTACGTGATAATTTTTTTCTAAAGTAGTTAACAATCTTAACAAAACTTAACTACTGTTGGACCCATATTTTTGGTGATATTATATTTTATGGAGACGGCTTTCAAATGTGTATTTTACTTAATCTATTTATCCCTATTTAAATCAACATTTTCCCGGCTAGGTCATTTCCCTGAGAATCTGTCGTCCTTAGACTGAGAACAATGATGGCAGATGTATGCACGCTATCCTTGGGAGTGTCTTGAGGAAAAAGGGTTTTCTCAGAGATTTCCTCGGGCACCACCAGGGGGTGTTGGAACGTACAACTCCACACAAGAACAGAAATAAGGAAAGAAATCGGCCATGGCCTATATTAAGGAACCATCTTAACATTCTCGTGGAGCGATATCGGGAGTACCCCGATAAAACCCTCCGACCAATGACTGCACCCGCCACGTAGCCAGATACGAAAATGCGGGGTCTTGCCTGGGTCGTTATTGGTGGGAGGCGAGTTTTGTGACCACTGCGTGAACCGCGCCCCCTGACTTGAAATACTTGTACAAGTTATTGTAGTTTTCTAATCATGTAATAGAAATAAACGATATTGTTTTTATTGGTAGGCAGTGGCGTAGCCAGGATTTAGGAATTTTTTTTTCGGGGTAGGGGTGTTTACATTATGAAGTAACACAGGTCACTTCCTAAAAGAGGGGAGTCTGGGCTCCTCCCCCGAGAAATGAATTTCAAGGTGTAAAATAGTGCTAATTTTGCAGTTTTTGTAACAATAACATTGAAAATTCTTCTGATAAAAATAATATCAATTTTATTATAACATTTTAAATTTATTTCCGTCTAAAAAAGCAGGGGCGGTACGTATGAATGTCAATAATGTTGTAAATAACCGCTTCATTTCAGGACACAAGACGTGGACGGCTATGTTAGTAACTGAGGGGAAGAACTTGCCTGTGGAAGGAATACGACTGTCGTGATTAACTACTAGACGACGAGCCACGTCTATGTGACGTCGCTGTGGGTAGACACGTCAGCGAGGAAGTCCTCGTGCAGCGCGGGTTGCAGGAGGGCGTGTCGCTAGGCTTGTTCGCGCGTCCATGCGTCCAGCATTGTAATGCACGCTGCATTCACTGGTCTAAACTCCAGCTAGATGCCAACACTGTTTGAGATGAACATAGGGCGAGTACTGGTTTCCGGATCAGGACGGTACAAGTTGCGTGGAACAAAGTGATCCTATTGATAGGTAAAGGGTCAACTTTATACTGGCTTGGTTCTTCGGCAATGTACGGGTTTGCTCACGCTTATGGGAGATAACTTCGGGAGAAAAACCCGAACATTGCCGAAGAACGAAGCCAATATAAAATTGACGCGGCAGCATAACTCCTTACTGATACCAACGCATCTATCTATATATATATATATATATTTTTTTTTTTTTTGCTGAAGTGCACAATTTCCGATCTTCGCCTTTAGTATGCCAGCGTTCAATTCGATCATTCAACAAAATAACAGCGTAACAGTCTAGTTATTTTATAACATCTCTGTTAGAACCGCCTGCGCGCTGGCTCTGTTTAGAAGCGGCATTTGTGGACACAGAGTGATTGGTGCTATTATCGTATGTCTGCTACATATAATGTAATAAAAGCCAAAAATAAAAGTAGGCAGGATATTTTTTTCGGGGGGAGGGGGATAGGAGACATTTTACTGCAATGTGCTATATACATACCCTTACATACATACAGGTACAGAATAATTATTGGTTTTGTTTGCCTGATATTATTGCAGTTATATTTTCAGAACCCCAGAACTCAATCTGTTTCCTTAGAATATTCCGGGCCGAGAAAGTAACAAGGATATACCACGATACCCCACCTCGTGGCTTCCCCCCCCCCCCTCAATTCCCTAGACGGTGGTCCTGGTTTCAGTAACATGTCGCATGATCAGACAATATTCAATCGATACATTCTTTAGTTCACGTCGGTAATACATTTTTATACATATTTCGTATTCTATAAGTAGGGTCCGATAGTTTTCGCGATACGATTTTTTGCCCCACTTTGTTTCAGTGTCTTACGTGAACACCTGCAGCTCAACTTCGTTATTATTAGTAGAGTGTTTTTGTGCATAGTCGTTATTCATTTGACTGTGCCAATCAGTACATGGATAACTGCGACACATCACGTCTGTGATTTGCGAGTTTAACCTCCAGACGTTGTATGTTAAGACATCCAATCACTGACCACAAAGCAGAGATGCAGGTGCGCACGTAAGGCACTGAAACAAAGTGCTGCAGAAATCTTTTCGCGAAAACTACCTGGCCCTACTTATAAGTTATCTCGTTAAAACAAGACACCTATACGTAAAAAAAAATACTTGTTTACATGGGCAAGAAAAGTCAAATTTGATAGTTCTGAGGGCACCGCTTTTGTGTTAGATGTTTTATGCTGTGTCAGTCGACATTTTTAGTTCTTTATTGAACCCGAGGTGTTGATTCCTCCATATGTACTGTAACTTCTTGTATTTTGACACATATGATTGTCTGTAAGTAGAGATCGGAAAAATTCGCGGGTTCTTTGACATGTAGGCTAGTCTCCAAGAACATGTGTGTATTCAAGCAGACATTACCTGCTCACTGGTTGCTCGATGACGCAGTGATATTGGCCTGTATTTAGTAGCTTCTGTACTATTGGTTTAGATACTTACAGGAAGTGTCAAATAAGTCACGGCCCAATTACGAAAGTGGCAAGAACTTACAGTTGCTGGAATTATAGCTAGGGGCTAAAAGAAAACGCAAATTTTTCAGCTCTCTGACTATAAGTATCTGTCAAATTATACCTACAGCCGGGCGACAGTATGTACCGCAACTACGCTGCTTCCAGACAGAATTCCGTACTTAATATCACAGACAGAGCCCGTCCTGTTTTTCATGGTAGTGTATGTTTCCGCGCATGCGCAATACGCAGTTTCAGTCACCGCTCATGTGAAGTATGCAAGTAGGGTTGCCAATATGCTTTGAATAGAAAAATAATTTGTGTTTCCTACTGAATACACGATAGTCGGAAGTTCCAAAACCTAAATAATACTAGGCCCTAGATAGTTTTACTTATTTGGCAACTACGTGCCTGCAAGTCTTGTTACGGAATGTTATGGAACATAGCAACAAACATCTCCAATATAGTTTTCTCTTTGATGAATGAAACATAGAAGTAATCAGTGATAGTGTGTACAGTGTGTTTCGATTCAACACAGAACTGGCAAGTGGGCTGCCTACCCACCCGCAACCGGCTTGAATTCTGCTCGCGGCGCGCTAGCGACTGAGCTACGTTCGATTTCACTGGTTCCGCCTTCTTACGCAGCATTCTAAACGGTTTAACTCTTTCAACATATATTTACACAGACTTTGGAATATGTTTCAACGATTTCTGCTTCAGATCTTGTTATTTAACGCTTCTGTTAATCACTTTTACGAAATATTTCTATAAAATAAACGTTTCTGAACTACATGTAACAAATTTAAAATGGTAGAACGACTAACCTACGAATAACAACACAGGCACTTTA
>PNEQ01031302.1:0-10181 GCA_003012365.1 Medauroidea extradentata
GGCGCTCGGCAACAGTAGCTTGTGTGTGTGGTCAGCCCCCTTGCCTAGCGTCTCTCCCGCCTTGCCCCCACTCCTTCGTGTCTTCGGACCTGGAGGCGGGACAGTTGGTAACCAGCAACGAGTGTGTCATGACGTGTTCGGGAGAGGCGGCACTCACGATAGGGTCTTGTCTTGTGAGATGTATTAAATGGGTGTGAATTGAACACGCTTTGTTCTTCACTGTAGTTAGGGTGACCTAGCTACCCCCAGGAATGCAGTGCCGAGCGCGACGGACATCACAACCCGCACGACCGCGTGATTGACAAATCTATACTCTATCGTTGCTCCAAACAACCCCTTACACAAACCATATTTCACAAAATTTTTTTAATCTTGAAAAAAATACACACATACATACATACATACATACATACATACATACATACATACATACATACATACATACATACATACATACATACACATAAGCTACAAAAAATCATTACAGGAAAATCTATCACTAAATAAATAACTCTTAAACATTTTTGTATTCAGATGTACTACTGCAAATGATCATTTTACCCATTCCAATGAGGCTAATCATATTAATTCATCTTTACTTCATTTTACAACATCTACAACATTTGTAACATTTCTTTGTGTATTTTGGCAAAATTAATCCATTGAGTCTGACCTGCCCCATTTTCATTGGTGGATCTAGAAGTTGGAGAAAAAAAAGGGGAGGGGGTCTTGCATTCATAAAGATGACTACAATTATACTTTAAATTATTTATATAATACAGTAACAAGTTTCATGATTTTATTCAATAACAAATGACATGCAAAGAACAGATTGATTTAGTGTAGTCTTATTATTTTCATACAATATACATTTCAAAACCCTACTGCAGGAAAAAACTGTATAAAAAGTTACAATTTCTGAAAATTGCAATCTTATACTTATGAATACAGTGGCGAATGTGGAAACTGGACTTAACAAATTAACTGTTTGCCAACAGCTGCGAGACCTACAGCGGCGTTTCGAGACCCTGGCCAGCGCGCACCCCTTGGATGTCGACACACGTAAGACTGCTCTGGTGAACAACCTCTGCAACAATCTTGCTGAATTTACCAGCAGTTTCAAAGAGGAACTAAGGGGACTGCGTCAGAAGTTAAAGACTGACTAGGAGACTGTAAGTACACAAAATGAGTGAGTTGATGAACTTGAGCAGTACAGCCGGAGTAACTGCCTACTCGTGCACGGGGTGAAAGAAACTCCCGGTGAAAACACCACAGATTTGATGCTTGACTTAATTAACATGAAACTTAATATTAATATCCAAAATACAGACATAGATCGCACTCAGCGGATTGGGAAACCGAAGAGAGCTGTCGCAGGTGTTGTGCGTGAGGGTGCTCGGCTTATCATAGTAAAGTTTGTGACGTACCAACAGCAGCAACAAGTGTTTCGTGCAAAGCGAGCGCTTAAAAACACTCCTATTATTGTAACAGAATCTCTCACAGTTGAGCAGCTGCGACTTTTGAAAGACGCAAAAGAAAAATTTGGTGCGAAACAATGCTGGACCTATGATGGTAAAATAGTTATTCTAAGAGAAAATGGCCACAGAGAGTACATTTCAACAAGCAGGGAACTAAGACAATTGATTTAACAGCAGAGTCAGGGGTTTTAGTTATAACCATGTGTTATTTATATGACGTCAAATAAAAATTTAGTTAGTGTTATTAGGTTAGATAATTATAAGACATTACGTTCATCTTATTTGAGTTTTGTAGTGTAATATTTTTTTCAAATCCGTTTTTACTATGTATATGTTATCTGTGGCATTTACTGTGTTGCATTATTCCTCTATTTCCGTGGGCGTTGAGTACAAAACAATGCTGTCTTTTTTCTATAGTCAGATTTCTCCCGTTAGAAACAGAGTTGGTACCCCTGAATCCAGTTGCGCCCTTGTTGCAAGAACCGTGCTTGGCAACTGCTGGCGACAATGAAGACCCTCCAACTCCCTCACCTCCGCTCTCTCCCTTGTCAAGGATGAATAGCCCCCCTACAGGTCAGCTGCTTGCAGGTTTACTAAACTGCCACCCTGAAACCTTGAAAGTGATACACATGAATGCTCAAAGCTTAGTAGCTCACAAACATGAACTAGAGGCAATCATAGCTTCTCTGTCGCTACACTGTATTTTAGTTTCAGAAACCTGGCTGGTACCCACACTAACTGATAGTACTGTTTCACTTGATGGTTATAATCTCTATCGCAACGATTGAGAAAATAAAAGAGACACAGGCGTAGCAGTTTACGTTAGAAATCATATTACAGTTAAAATAATATTGTCTTCTCCATCTCCTTACAGTGCGTCTGCCGAATACCTGTTTGTAGAAGTGGCTCTCTCATCTGTCAGAGTCTTACTGTCAGTCGTATATAAACCTCCTAAAGTTACAGATATTTTAAGTTATGAGGCAGATCTAATGGTACTAAGATACCGCTATGAAAATGTAATTGTCGTGGGAGACTTTAATACCGATTTTAAGTGTGAGTCAAGCGACAGCCGAAGATTGCACTATATGTTCACTTCCTGTAATCTTACATTATGCAATCTGTCACCAACATATTACACTACACATTCGAAATCCTGGCTTGATTTCATATTCACATCTGGCAATGAAAAAATTGTTACAAGCGGACAAATAGCTGCTCCTGGAATTTCTCACCATGATATAATTTATATGTGTTTTGATGTCAGGCATAATAAAACCAATGTTAACCAAATAACGTTTAGAAATTAACGTAAACTTAATGAAGAATTATTACTCTCTGACGCAACGTCTTTGCCATGGCACTATATATACAAAACCCAAAACATATAAAAAAATTAGATTATTTGAACTCCATTACAAGTCTAATGGATAAGTAAGTGCCCCGTGGATTACTAACCCAATAAAAGAATTTATGTGCAAACATGACTTCGCGTATCGTTCATTTAAACGTGCTCACAAAAACGCTTATCAACTAGTTGCTGAGTTATTCTAGGACTGTGGAATAGATGCACACATGCTGTCAGGAAAGTAAAATTAGAATACACTGAAAATTTACTATCAGCTGCATCGTCATCTAGAGTTTTGTGGCAAAGTCTTAGAACTTTGGGTGTCTGCTGTAAACCAAGAATAAGTGAGCCACCAGTTGTGCCGTTAGAAGAACTTAACGCTCATTTTGTTGAAGTACCTAGCAAGATAAACAAACATATGCCGACTCTTAAGTTCGAGGAAGAAAATTCAGTAGATATCTCATATCATAAAAAGTTTTCATTCCATAATGTAACAATAACTGAAGTTGTATGTGCAATTAACCGAATTACATCTGAAGCTGTGGGCCCAGACAACATCCCAATAACATACTTAAAAAAGGTTTTTACCATTTGTTATTAGTCCAATAACAATGTAACGGCTTCTGTGCCCCAATTAGGCCTTACCAGAAGACGTTACATATTTTCAAATTCAAAATACATAAAGTTAATGCCTTGTTTAGAAGATCACACTTCTCAAAAGTAAATGTTATGTTAATTCTGTACACTTCCACATTCACCTTCAGAATACATTAAATTTATACTTTGTACACGGAGCTCTAACTTCCCAAAAGTAATTTTACGCTACGTTACGGCGGCAGCCAAATAACAGACTGAAAATTTGAAGATTTAAGTAGTAGTAGTAGTTTAGGGTAGGGAGCATTACTGTGACGACTCAAGACGATCAGTTGGGACACACAAGCAAATAAATCGACTTCATACCTTGTTAGCAGCTGAACAGTGTCTTGTAGCAATACACACCGAAAGGGCTCCCGAAGCAGTTGAAACGGCCTTTCACATAGGCAGAGTAGACGCCCAGCATAAATGCAAAGAGGCCCAATGCATGGCCCATTCGCTTCGTGACGAGTTGGCAGAGTAATTTATGCACACACTCTTGGAGAATGTATCAGCACGCACCACAAACCAAAATGCTATGTATTTCGAACTCTTGTCCCCATAGCCACATAACGTAAAATGTGTAAAGAATTAAACGTAATAAACAATACACGAAAACTTCGTCGGTGGAGATACTCGTCCTCAGGCGCTCGTGCCTAACCATATAGCCCACGAGTTTGAACATTGGCCATCCACGGCTTTCCCAGTCAAATACCAACGCAACTGTAACCGGCATTTTCTCTCCGGTAACACATATCACACAAGCCGACAACACGAATCTGTACATCCAGCATACGGAAACCCCTTTCCGTACGACGAGACTCGAGTTTGCCGACTCTGCCATAAACCCAGGCACAATACTCGCGTACGTCAAAGCAGAAAGCCGCGACCACCTGTTTTCACTTCCAACTGACTAGCTCGTACTACGATTCATCAGCCACTCTCTCGTGCCACAAAAAAACTTTCCTACAACCCACGAGTTGCTAGAGCACAGAACTCTCGGCAGGCTGCGCGCGCACCTAACACATTTACCCAATCGTTCTGACTCGTAGCGCGTCCTATCTCTACCCAATGTAGCAAACCAGTTGCATACCCAAAGCCTAAATAAAGGTTCATACTATCAATGAAATGATATTTCTGTCCTAGCAGAAATATTCATTTCAACATATATATATATATATATATATATATATATATATATATATATATATATATATATATATATATATATAGACACACACAAAATCTCTCTAAAAACTGGAGGTTTCTCGCGCCAATGGGAATTAGCTTATGTAAAGCCATTTCCTAAACTCAAATCCCCTAGTAACGTCAAAGACTATAGGCTGATAAGTATCTTGCCAGCATTATCTAAAGTGCTTGAGTACATTGTACACAAACAACTCTATGGTTTGAACTAGGAGTAGCCTACTCCTTTGTCTGAAACGTATTATTACGACCAGCGACTTGTAAATGCAGTGATACCCTAGAAGTGTGTGGTTAAATTAGACCTGTGGTGTCTCGTCTGATGTCTGTGACTCTTCTCCGTCCCGCTTCGACGTGTTCGGCCGGTCTCGGCAATCTTCGGCTCCGCTCGTGTCCTCCCTTCCCTTGCCCCTTCCCCTGCCCCTTCCCCTACTTCCTTGACCACAGCTCTGCCGGCCTCTCTGGGCGACGAGCGAGGCAGTCTCTTCCAGGTCCCGCTCGCGGGCAGTTGTGACAGTCCGCGACCCTGTAGGCACGTCCTCGACGTACGTTTGGTAAGTTCTTTAGTTGTTCTTTAATTTTCGGTTTCATCTTTCTGCTTTGATTTGTGTTCCTCCCTTTCGTTTCGGTCGTATGTGTTCTTGGACGTGCTTTCGCGGCCACGGGCTGGCTACAGCTGGGGCCCCGTTTAACTACATTTCGGATAATAGTGGTGCATGTTGTTTGGCAGCCACAACATTGTTTGTTTCACGTTTCCAAATTTATTCATCTTAAGTCTGTATGGCAATAGAGAAGTTGAATGACGGACATCTTCGCTTACATGTGATTAATGAACTTATTGTGCATTGGATTAACTTGTATGTATTGATATCTTAAATATAAATTTGATTGATATCTCCCTCCTGGCTTGTTTCCGTGTAGCTAGCGCATTTCCTCGTCCCAGTGTCGAGCTATAAGTGAGTTCTCGAGTGTTTTTAAGGAGTGTAGGATTGCTTCTGGGTGCGTCGTTATACTCGGCACTTAGTCAACGGCCTGGTGTTAGCTATGAGCCTACGATTCACGGGTTCAGGTTATATAAATAGAAATGACCTTCTATGTCCACTTCAGTCTGGTTTTCGGAGTAATCATGCACGACTACAGCCTTAACACATATCACAGATGATATAAGGAAAAATATGGACAATAGAAAAGTAACTGTACTAATACTTATCGATTTCAGTAAGGCATTTAACACTGTAGATCATAAGTTACTTTTAAAGAAAATGTATTCATTCTTCCATCTTTCCATCTATGCGGTAAATTGGTTTGAATCATATCTAATGGAACGGAAACAATGCATTAAATTAGATAATTCTTTTTCTTGTTGGCGCAGTGTACCATGTGGTGTTCCCCAGGGGTTAGTACTTGAATCACTTTTTTTTTCTATGTTCATAAATGATTTGCCAAGTGTTTGGAGTAGGTGAATTACCATTTGTATGCTGACGACTTCCAAATATATATAAGTGATGTACACAGTAAACTGAACACAAGCACTGATTAAATTAAAACTCATCTGTGCAATGTTGTTCATTGGTCCAAAAATAATAGGTTGCAAATAAATGCCACTAAGCCTCAATACACTATAATTGGATAAAAAAAAACTAAACAGTACAATCTCTTCACTCGATATCAACACAGTCTTCGTAGAGGACCAACAAATTGCTATGACCAAAACAATAAATAATTTAAGCATTAATATTAATGCATTTCTTACTTGGGCAGGTCACGTCAAAAAAATTTGCAGGAATGTATTTGCATCTTTACACTCTCTTAACAGCACATGAAAAACTTTCTTCCAGTAGAGATGAAAAAAACTACTGTAATTGTACTGTCACTTATTTTCCCTATCATTGATTGCTGCAATGTTGTGTACAGTGATGTAGCATGTGAACTAGCTGAAAGACTACAGCAATTACAAAACACCTATGTACGTTATATATTTAACTTGAAACCTCGAGACCATATCAGCCACTATTAAAAAAATCTCAAGTGGCTCGAACTGGAAGAAAGACGCAGGTTGCACTCGCAGTTCCTACTTAAAAAAAGACTCTTACAGCTAGAAGTCCTAAATATATTTTTGACAGATTTCAGTCACTCAGTGTAAATCATTATTATAACACACGTTCATGCAAAACATTGCTACTCATGATACCTAAACATCAAACTAAATTTTTCTCCTAATCTTTAACAGTGTCTGGTGCTCGGTTTTGGAATGATTTGCCCAGTGAACTAAAGACATGCTCAAATCTAAGCAGTTTCACACGCTATTTAAAAACATATTTGTTACAAACTAAATATCTAGTGGAGTAGAGGTGTGGTGCTACTATGTATCTGTACTAGTATTATTTAGTTATTTTTTGATGTGTTTAGAATTTAAAATTAGTTCAAAATTTAAATCTCATTAGATATCAAGTTTCTTAACCAGTTTATATATACATGGCATTATAATTTTTTTCTCTTATCAACAATACATTTATTGTAACTGTAATGCTGTTATCCAGATGCACATTAACTCCCACAAGATGGGTCAATATTGTTGTTATACATAAATATTTAGATAACATAAACAATATCTATATTTTTTTAAAACACCTAATGCGTATTTATAGTCTCACTACAAATATTTAACTTTGATTTATTTTTTTCTATCCTTGCGGTATTCATTTACATGTAAAATCAGTTTAAAAATTTTAGTGCATCTAGCTAACTTAATGAATCATTTTTGCTATACTAATTTTGTATTTAAGTGTTTATTGTAGTTATAGTTTTATTTTTGTTTGTCACACATGTATGATTTTAATTGTATAAAACGTGGTTAAGTATAAAAGAAGGCGAAAGCCTTAACTTCGCAACGAACAAAGCCATTAAATTAATTAATTAATTAAGTAATATTCCATATTTGCAGTATCTAGCAAGTTTCATATTACAATTGATTTGCTAACTACATATAAACAACATATCAATTAACTTTAGTATATTCTACTGCATAAAATACACATTATTTCAACATACTACTACAGAGAAAAGTGCATAAAAAATTCTCTTTGAAGCCTGGTGGGGAGCGGGTAGTCTGTCGGAGAAGGCACAATGGCTGGGCAGCGGCGTACTTTCCACAGGATGCACTCCCAAAGCATCAACCGCCGTCTTCCTTGTCGGACTCTCCCCACCTCGTAAGGATATACAGCGAGGGAAACTAGCGTTGCGCTTCCACATTAGGTGTAGCCGAAGGTGGATGGGAGGAAGTGGCAACAATGGGGTGCTGATCCCCTGGACGGGAGAGCACGGAGGTGCCGAGGTTAGGAGTTGCATCGGATGGGTGTCCACAAGGCGAGGATGGGGTTGAGATGGAAACTAGTATTGAGGAGGGGGTACTAAGGAAAGCTGATCCACCAGGTGACACTGTAATGCCAGCTGAACAATTGCTTGGCCGTTGAACTGTGTCCTTCATCGAGCGGCGGCGGAAACTTCCTTCTGGATCCAGTACACCCCTGTCTAAGGATCCCTAACCTCCAGTGCCCTCTGTACAAACTTAGCGAACTTCTGTCTGGCACTCAACTTCCTACCTGACCTCTCAGGCATAGCTTGACTACGGCTCAGATGAAAATAAGTGGTACGGCTAGCTGATTGTTGGTATCCGTTATTCCGTAGGAATGCCTGCTGTGGCATGCAAAGCATTGATACAGTGGAACTATTGTTGGCTCTGGGCAGGCCTACTTGCAGAGGAACGCTAGAAGTGCGCCTCAGCAAGTACTCATGCCTATTCACCTCTTCCAGTCTAAACAAAACCTGACACTGCTCGGAAAGAGCACAGTTCAGTCGTGCACCTCCAGAGGGCGAAATGAAGAAAACCTGGAAGGCGCGCGGCTTACGCCTCCTCCCAGATCTAGAATGTTTATGACGACCCGATATCAAAACTCCCGTGACAAACCTATGGGATGCAGGGGTCACAGGCGTCTAGCAGGCAGATGGGTTTATCAACAATGGAAAGTATGGCGAGTGAAGGAAAGAAAGGAATGATGCTGCGTGGTTTATTGGCATACGCCAACAATAAACACCCTGTGCCTAAAAAGCCTGAAGGGCGTGTAGGAAGTAATCGAAGAGCACTAGCTTCCGCGGAGTTAGTCGTTGATGCAGGTGACCACGCCTCGGAAAGCAGCTCTGGGTCGGCAAAGCTGGACAGCTGGTGTAGAAGGCTCTCACTGTCGTGATGGGCGCTTCTGGAAGGGATCCGGCAGTCGCTGGTATTCTGGGCCTGAAGCTGTAGCTTGAAGATACGGTGATGGTAGAGAAATCCACCGCAGCAGAACTGAACCTTTCAGTTGTAGGAGGTGTACTGCTACAGAGCAAGTGGCAATCAGATTGCAACTTGTGCTCCGTCTTTTCTACCCTTCTCGGGCAGGTCTGTGGTGATTGGCCGGCCGCTCGCGTAATGACAGACGACCCTGACGCGAGGGGGTGGTTCTTCCTTCTCCTGTTGTCTTCTGTGCTGCGGGTGGCGTGCCTACAGGCGGCAAGACGTCTTGTAGGAAAAATACGTTAAAATATCTTGTGATGAATAACTATTTTGATGTCAGAATTTAATTGCTTTTATTCAATTGGAGCAATGGCACACAACTGGAAATAAACATTTTTTTTCTGTTGCCTGCCTCAACTCCTTAAATTCCAATGCAGTGAAAATCTAATTAAAAAATCTAATAATTTGTATGTTCGTAATCATATTTTACCTCATAATGCACCCCAAATTTTGATAAAACCTCTCTAAAGGCATTAAGTTATAATAAAATATTGTAATATGTAATGATTTCGTAGGCCAGTGCCCTTTAAGGAGCTCGTCTATATTAGTGATGGGTCGGAACCGAATGTCGGTTCTCGGTTCCACCAGTTCCTGGCGTTTAGGACCGGTATCGAGAATCGGCATTGAAAAGGCCAAATCGGTACCCGGTTCTTTCAAGTCTTCATAAAAAAAAATCTTCCAAACTCGTTTACCTGTTATGAAGATAATAATTTAAGGAACATATTGGTTAGAAGGCGGAAAAACATGAAAATCAAATGTCTTTTAAAATAAAGTTAATATACCGACATATTTTTTCCGTACGAAATGTAAACAAGTAATTGGAGTATTGCAATTACATAAAAAATAAATCAGTATTTTATTTAAACTATCATGGTTTATTGACTGGTACTTGGTTGTAAATGACGATGTTCTTCCACAATTATTTGCGGTAACGTGGTAACTGCTTTGTAAATAATTTCAAGATGGCGCTCATGCATTATTTTACAAACAAAAATCGATAGTTGGGATGACACTCGCGATATGGGAAAACAATGCACTTTACTCGTGTAACGCCAAGGCAAAACGGAAATAAAAACGTTATTGTATTTACGTAGTAAAGCGGCCATTCGGTACATTGACAAACATAAAATTCGTGGGTGGCAAGAAATGTGTATATGGTTATTAAATTAGTATAAAATAGGCGAGTATC
>PNEQ01031303.1:0-29650 GCA_003012365.1 Medauroidea extradentata
TAGCTTGCCTAAAATGAATTTAAACTGGCTAACTGAATATCCTGCCTAACCGACCTGTGGCTATATTTACCGACTCACACTGTGTGTCTTAGTTGTCACGGTTACGTATCCAACACACAGATGAGCGACAGAAGCTGAAGGTCTGGTAGACTGGAAGATAACAGTGAGCACGATGTGCACACTGCGGCTGCCGGAACAGTTCCTGCCCTCACTCTTTCCTCCTTTCCTTTCCGCTACATACCACAATAAAAGTTCGGTCATATAACCTATCAACAGTCTCTCAAACTGTTACAATGTACAACCTTAACAGTCCTAAGGGAGGATGGCTCACCATGTACAGTGCAGCACCCAGAGTGCACCACTATCTTCACTCTTGAAGTCTTCGGTTCGACTCCCGTCGCACACCTCTTCTTCACCTGTCGACCCGCAGCAGAAGCCCTCTTGTCTCACCCAGTACTGCTCCGAAGGTATGTGCCTGTAGCCTCGCAGTAGACTCCGACGCCACCAAGACATCTTCCTGACATCACCAAGATGTCTTCCTGACATCACCAAGATGCCCTCACCAGCCTCTCTGCACAAAATTCGCACCTCCTCCGAGCAGGACCAATAGCGAACTCTCGAAGCACTCCTTCTCTTGAATCACCAGGTAGACAGTTTCCTCAAGTAGCCAGTTACTGCCTTCCTCGACACAACACCGTCAGTGTTGCTCTCCACAGCTCGCCACCTCTGCAGCACTCCAACACAACACCGCAAGTGTTCTTGGTTCTTCCTGCAGCCCGCTGGCGTCACACAGCTTCGACACCAACAACAGCTGTCGTGTTGCCATCCTCAAGACGCCACACCTCGTCAGCTCAGTCGCGCCGACACAACACCTGAGTGTTGTGTGTCCCTTCTGCAGGGCCCTGACGCTACTCAGCCTCGACACCGACCATTCCTGCCGTGTTACCATCCTCGTGAAGCTACACCTCGTCAGCTCCGCCGATGTTACATCAGCCTCGACGCCGTCGTGTTACCGCCCCCAAGGCGCTGGGTCCTCAACTATGCATCGCTGTCAGCGTCTTCTCTCGGCCCGTCACTTCTCACGACGTCCATCGTCGTCCCAGTGGCAACGCCGCCCCTAAGGGCGCTGCCTCACACCATTCTCGGTCTCACCTCATCTTCACGACTCACTACTAAGACTCCACAAGACTATCACAAGACTCTCACCTCCCGACTCCGCACAAGACTCTTCAAGACTCAATACAAGACTATCACTTCCCGACTCCACAAGACTATCACAAGACTCTCACCGCCCGACTCCGCACAATACTCTGCAATACTAGACTGACTCATGTTGCGCAGTTCCGATGCTTTTATACGGCCCCTTCAATGACGTCAATGGCTGATGAAATACGGTGACCTGAAGTCTAAAAATAGACATTACCTCGGTCGTACTTGTTGATAGTCACGTATTCCCACTGGCATCATCGGGGAAACCCAGTGACGTCTCTCGGGAGATGCGACATAGCTGCAAAAACCCATGAAATCACTGGTTGACTCACAGGACTGACCACCCAGCATTATGTAATGTGTCTGCTGCCTGGCCAACACGCAACAATATTGATCCCATTGATTTTTATATAGCAACGTGATTTTTGTTTAATATTGATGCTTAATCAAATACCTGAAAAGTTATTTCACGAATTTTTTTATTTCGCCACCTAAGGAGGTGAAAAAGGGGTGAAAAGTGGTGAAAAGTGTTTTTAATTAATCGTTGATATATCTTGAACCCAGTATGCTATTGTCGTGTACTTCACGTTCAAGAGACTCCAGTAAAGTAGTCTTAAATGTGATTCAAGGGTTTTTCGAAATTCAGTCTCTTAGGTGGCGAAAAGACCAGTAATGTGTTTTAGATAAATCTTCGATATAAATCGAACCATTCGAGATATTCAGTTTATTTTTGCTTCATGATGATAATAATTAGTTAAGTGGCCACAAAATGGATTTAAGATTTTTCAAAATTCGAACTCCAAGTACTGTACAGGGGTTATACAGGATGTTCCAGGAGAAGACGTCAATAAAGAGGCGGGTGATAGAGGGGCCAAAGACCTACAAAATAAACCAAACTTGTATATTTCGATTCGCAACCATCTAAAAGTTATGAATTTTTAAGAACATTTGGCTATACTCTACCCTGAGCTAAGCATTTACTGATGGTGGAAAAAGTAATGGTCTATGTGGAACGAAATTTGTACACATCAAAGGTGATTAGTGTCATCACATTAAAAACACATTTCAAGTCACTGAGAGTACATCTTCGTGGTGTAAAAAAATCAGTTTCACTAAAGTTGTGTTTGGTTCTGAAATATGCCTCTAGTTTTCACGAAATAAAAATATATCAATGGGTCACATAAATGATCACCCGCCATTAGAAAAACTGCTCCATAGCATGCCCAATTAATTCGTAAAAAACAATATTTTAAATTAACAAACTCCGATGCAGTAAATTTGAAAATATAACGTAATGCAGAAGATTCACACAATGTAAAGCCAGTTATAGGTTTGAAATTGGTATGTCAGTAAATAACTAAATGTAACTTTATTGAAATAAAAATACTACATAAAGTTTGAAATTATTAAAATGTATTTTGAATGTAATGTGTATAATTTGTGCGGAAAAAATTAAATGACATTAATGAAGTTGATAATAGTAAGTTGTTTCATTATACAAAATTTATATTATCGAAATGGAAAGTTAAGATAAAAGAATTTCATCACTGGAGATCCTTGCTTAGTTGCTGCTTCATATTCACAGCGGCCACTCTCATGTAGAAGATAGTGCGTTCGCCTCCCATAATAGCGAACTGGGTGTAATTCTTGAATAGCCATCGCCATGTATTAGCCACAATTACCACATGCAGAAAATATGTCTGTGAGTCTATTCTGGAATTACACCCGGTTCGCTATGGTGGGAGGCGAATGCATTAACCGCTGCATAAATTAATATGAAGCAGCAACTACGCAATTGTGTCTGGTAACCCTTTACTTTCCATTTTTTTATGACATAACTGACTATAACCCCTTTTATTAATAACCTTAAATTTTGTCCTCACAAATTAAACACATTACATTTTAAATTCATTTCAATAATTTCAAACTTTGTGTGGTATTTTTATTTCAATAAAGGTACGTTTAATTATTTACTCACGTACTAATTTTACCTATTGCTAATTTTACATTGTGTGTAAATTGTGCATTATGTTATGTTTTCACATTTACTGCATCGACGTTTGTTAATTTAAAATACAGGTTTTACTCATTAATTGGGCATGGTATGGGGCAGTTTTTCTAATGGCAGGCGGTCATTTATGTGACCAATTGATATTTTTTACCTAGTGCAAACTAGAGGCATCTTTCAGTATCAAACACAACATTTGTGAAACTTGAATTTTTTTTACACCATGAAGCTTTACTCTCAGTGACGAGAAATGTGTTTTCACATGTGACAACACTAATCACCTTTGATGTGTACAAATTTCGTTTCATTTGGACCATTACTTTTTCCACCATCAGTAAATGCTTAGCTCTGGGTTGAGTATAGCCAAATTTTCTTAAAATATTCATAACTTTTAGACGGCTGCGAATCGTACTATACAAATTTGGTTTATTTGGTAGGTCTTAGGCCTCTATACCTCCCATCTCTTTATTGACGTCTACTCCCGGAACATTCTGCATACGATTTTTAATTAATGATCGGGTTTGCTTCGACTGAACGAGCTAATCGTCGTGATTATCACTTCACTTGAATACTTGAACAAATATTTAGGATATGAAATTAAGATGCTTCGAAATTCAACACCTTAAGGGGTGAAAAGGCGTAACATTTGTTTTCTATCAGCCAATGATACTTATATAACCATTTGAGATATTGATGTGGTATTCGCGTCCGAACGATACTTACGTAAGTACCGACAAAAAGTAATACAAATATTTTATTTTATAAGATAACTTAATTATTAAAAAAGAAAACTTAGTTTGTACACTTTCAAGGTAGACGATCCGAAAACAAGCACGACCAACGAGAAACAAATTATGTAGGAGTTTTGTTATACAGTTCTATCTAGACGTATTGTTGTACTGCCTCTATGAGCCTAGGAAATAAATATTTTATTTTTAAATTCAGTTTTCATTAATACTTTCGACGTTATGTTGCACAGTTGTTTGCAGCTCCGGTCTATTGTTCCAAAGGTTCAAATTCCATTACAGCTTTGCAGATGTGCAATTCTGACACAAAACACGCAAGACAGATTAAATCAGTTCAATTAGATGAAGTCTTTCAAAAGTGGTAAACATTTATTATGCAGTCCACTATCCACTAAAGTTCCTCGACAGCGTCATCCCACTTATACCATCTCACTAACCTCAAGTCTGGGGTAACAAATTATTTTATAATTCTGCACAACATTATCCCGCCAAAACTGCCTAGTGGCACTTAACTTCAAGTGAAGGTTTTGAAAACCAGTATGTTATTCAGGGCACCATCACCAATGACTGTGCTCGGGGGAGATCAGTCTTCATGCCATGTAAACTGCGTATTTCATTCGATTACCATCTTACGTTTAGAAGTCTATAATTACCCCACAACGTAAACTTTCCTGTGACTATAAGTAAGACCCAATTGAAGTCGCTGTTAATGGCAGGGACAAACTTAATTAAGACTGATTTTCGCGTGGACAGCTGTAGCTACTTATCAAGCTGCAGTGTTAACTGGACTAGCAGCTTTGTCTTTCTAACACTTGGTGACTGGACTGCCTATATGATGTACAAAGACGTTTTTCAATCAAAGCAAATATTATCTGCAGTGAGTAACACACGCGAGCAAAGCCGCGGGCGTACTGCTAGTACACAGTAAAAATTAAAGACGTTTGTCCACTTCGTCTGCTTTCTAAGGTTATCTAATGTTCCGGGAAATATTACACAAAGCCTTACTTCCCGATTATTTTAATGTTCTATGCTGAAACATATTAAGAAGCACAGCACCTCACAATACACTGCTAAAAATGTCCGTGAATTTGCGGACAATTTTACGGAAATGTCTGTTTAATTAACGACAACATTATTTTGTAACACAGCTATATATATAATTTTCTTTCATTAATTAAACATGTGTAAAACTGCGAGAAAAAAACTAAAAAATAACTGTACGCAATAATGTGCCTGCATCCTATATAAGTTTTATAAATATACGAGTTTCCATATGTGGAGCTAGTTGCCTTTCTTTAATTAACGGACACTTCTGGAGAATTTTTTCATAGCACTTCTCTGTAAAACAACAAAAATTATTTTTTACAGTTCCACCTTATGTTTGTAGGAGTCTTTAGCAACTCCTTAGTAACATACTAAAAAATTCCACCGGCATTCGGTACTACTGGTAATTACTCTCATGTAACCCGTTATAAAGAAATTTACCGTTAATAAACGGAAATAGTGTCCGTAAAAATAAAATACGGAAATGTCTATAGTAAATATAAACTACGGAATCATACGTAATATGTCCATAAGTCTGCATACACTTGCACGAAAAAGAATACTAAATTTACGGGCTATAGAACTGTAAATGTTACGGATATATTGTAACATCACCGGTAAATCTGCAAATATGTAGAAATGCAATTGCAGCATTATAGACACGTAAGCACGGCTCAGTTCCGTGTGATGAAACTACTTTACAGAAACTTGTGTTGGATTAGGAAATAAGTTTCCGTGAATTCACGGAAATGTCCCGAGAAATTTTTACCGAAAATTCCGTAAATCGACGGAAAACATTTTTCCAGTGTAAGAGCATGACAGCAGACATAAAACTGTGCCCTGAAAGTCAAAATTTGCTGATAAATTGAAGGATACATTGCAGTGTGGGTAATTAGCTTAGTCAAGTAAATATTACTTCACGTAATCTATTATCATACATACACAACGTAATTTCAGAAATATTTAACAACTGGTGAGCGAGTACCAAATAGAAAACTTTATTCTCCCGTTTTCATCACATAAAAACTACTCTAGCATAATACAATAAGCATAAATTCATAATAATACGTACTTAATTTTTTTGTTGATTATCTCGGCAAATGTGGTTAATAATTACACTAAACAAAGGAGCCAGTGAAAGATTACGTTTGAAATTTAGAGTGAATTGCAAATTAAATTAACGCCATAAACGTAAATTAAAATATCTTTTTTGGTCAGAATTTGTACGAAAACGTAAAAACTAACAATCACAGATAACAGTTTTGGCCAAATTTATTTGCTAATATTTAGCAAAAGGACACGTCGTCAGTTTAGTATATATTACCGTAGTAAACTCACAACATTCTGGTGTCAAAGTGTGTGCCCTTGGAATATTATATTCAGGAAAAGATTTTACTAAAAAATCTGGCAAGTACTGTTCTCTAAGATTGCTTCTTTATTTATTCGAGCATATAGGGTGCTATGAATTTGCGATTTCTATTTAATACACGCATCACAGATTTATTAACTACGCTGTCTTAAGGAAACAAAATTATAGCTCGGAATACAACTTAATTATATCAAGAAGTAGAAAGCCCACCAACATTAAGTAAAATAATTTACGCTATCAGCTCTACGTGGAACATAGTATCATTATTGTTGTTCTGATAATATTGTTTCTAGGTACAAGAGGTAGATAAAAATCACCCACCCGCAGGTAGTGTCGTGCACAGCCTCATCTGCATTACCTTTATAATAAACCAATTTTATATCTCATCACCCACAATTCTGCCAACAAATTAATTTAATTGTCGTAAAACTCACATGGTATATTTTGTTTCATCTGATTGCTGATAGGGTTTTACTCTGCTACATTGTCTGTTACATAGATATAGACACAGAACACGCTGTAGTACAAGAGTTATTTTTATTGAAACATTTTAAACGCCTGAAAATAGTGTAAAGTATTAGAATGATAGAGTAAGATGACTTTCAGAATAAACTTTTAAATTACGAGTTCAAAGTCGTAATCTAATCATGTCTTCGAATCTTACAATACAATATACTGGCAAAGTATGCAATTAGTTTCTGTCGGGTGTGCACGCAAGTGGAAATCATCCTTATTCACGATAAACTCAAATTCCAATACATCTCATTCACTCCGTGGCTTTCTGACGTTGGGCTAGATTGCATATCCTGACAGTGAATTCATCAATTGGTGTTCAAGAACACTTTATCCTAATTAAATGAGTGGTTCTGGACGTCATTGTGCAATAAATACTATATTCGACGGTTATGATCTAGATCATGAAAGTCGTTGGTCACTGACTTTAGAGAAGCTTTCACGTTATCCCACTGCCTGCTATATTAAGTCTTAACTATAGATATCTTAGTCTGGAGATTATTCATTACGATCATATACATTTTTTTTTCTCGAAAATCTGGAAGGAAAAATGTTCCACATGTTTAGCAGAGATTGCCATGCTAACTCTGAGTTCAGCGTAAATAACTGTTATAAACAAGTAACTAACTACTGGAATTATGTGTGGCACATGAGTACGAAACTAAAGAGGAAAATGTTTACAGACCATAGGCCACGACTAGTTTCAAGGTCACAACAGAAATCGAATTCCCTGCTTGCATTCGAGAATAAAACAATGACAAAAGTAACAAGATTTTTAGCCTAGGAACTGAATTCGTAGTAAGTCATTAAACTTTCAGACGTAACGCTATGAGATATTACTCGTTTCTTTTCCCGCTTGAGTGTTTTAGGAACCTTTTGTATATCAGTGCCGACTGTGTTTCGTTGTATCATTTATGTCACCACTAACGGCAGGGGTTACATATCCGCAAACCAATCAGCTAGCAAGAATGTGTTGTAGGTGTTATTCCTCGGTGTTTTAAGTATCAATTGCTGCAAACAGGCCTATAGTAGTTACTATAAGTTGAAGTTATAATTATGATTTTATTTTTACTTTATATAAATACATTGTTTAGAAAACTTGATTTAGTAGCCTGTGCATACGTAACATTAACACTGTGTTTTTAATACAACTAATTCGATTAATTAAATGAACCCTACACTTAGATAAAGCGAATGTTTGGAAAATTAACGCCAATATTCACTGTCTAAACTTCTTTAAAGTATTATGGAAATTATAATTAGGAAATCAAAAAATCCAAAATAAAACACAGTAGAGCTGTTCTATATACTGGTGATAATTTGCACCAATTACAATGTATATTTATAAGGCATCGGGAAAAGAAATTGGTAAAATTTTAAGTTCAGGCCTCGTTTCCACAGTTCGAATTTCCTTTGAAAATTGACATCTTGATGGGTGCAAAGCTACTTCTACAGTAGTACCTCAGTGTGTATTTATGCTAAAAACGAGCAAGAACCAAATCAAAAGTATGCTAATTTACTTAGCTTCCAAGACACTACCCCGCAAAAAAAAAAAAAAAAATTTCGAGTACGCAACCATTCGATACGTTTGTTCTTTTTTTTCTCGGTGTAACCAGTGCACGTTTCTATCTGACGTGTAGGTAAGTGGAGTAAACTGAGTTCAGAGCTACCAGGTTTACAGAACATTGTATCTGAACTTTTAATTATTTAATTTTATTTATTTATTTATCTTCCACTTAACAACTGAAAAAGAAAAGAAAATATTGAATTAAAAATTGTATATATCACAATATTTCTTATCAATGTACTGTTACCTGTTGCCTCTGAATAAGGAAAAGTATTATCGATACATAACGCGGGATTAAGTTCTGGAATACTAAAATCAAGGCAAGAAAACAATTATCGAAGCCCGAGATTAGATAGCCGATAGTCATTACACAAATTCCACAAGGATAGATGTCGTATTAAAATTTAATGTAAAACAAAAGTTACTTAAAAACAAACAGGTAAATGAAATACACCAAACTGAAAAAAAAAAAAAAAAAAAAAAAAAAAAAAAAAAAAAAAAAAAAAAAAAAAAAAAAAAAAAAAAAAAAAAAAAAAAAAAAAAACAGACAGCACAACAAAGACAACATGGACGACACTAATACGCAAATATATAACGAACTATTATTTCTGTTTCTGGTAGACGGGGTTATTTATTCTGATACATCCGGCAACAGTGAATTGTGGGAGAAATAGCATAGATAGCTCGCAGTTGCCTTTGAATTGCGTCTCTGTTTTTCAGCTATACCTATAATAAATGTTGTGGAATTGTAGGCAACAGAACGATATAACTGTGAATATATTGTTGTCTAGCCGATTTTTTAAATTCAGTATTTATTTCGTTACTGACAATTTTTCGAGAATTCGAACGGCTTCATGGTCTTGGCAGAGGAACACAGTGTCTGTATTTAGCAACCAACAAAGTATTCGCCTGAAGTGATTCCGAGGAAAAATAGGGAACTCCGAAACCGGATGGCCGAAGTCAGAATCATTTACGCGGTCTTCCAGAATGAGAAGCAAGTATCTTACTACTGATCCATATCGCTTGGTTATATAATGTAATGTTTATGTTGTAGTTAGTAGTTTAACTATATATATATATATATATATATATATATATATATATATATATACACTTAGCCTATATTCAATAGTTACGAAGTTGCCATTGGTGCTCTGAAAAAAAAAAAATACTATAGTTGCAGGTACCATACTTTTGTTAAAATAGGGACAACAAAACAGTTTGGTTGTTGGTACTACTCTGGACAGTTCCTTCAACAAACTGTTTTGTAGAAGAAACAAACAGCTTTGTTGCTTTAAAAAACCAGATGGTAACTTCTACAAAACAGATTGTTGAAGGAACTCTCCAGAGTAATACCAACAACCAAACTGTTTTGTTGTCCCTATTTTAACAAAAGTATGGTACCTGCAACTATACTCTTTTTTCAGTGTGCCTTATGGTGTTTACACATTTTAAAAATATTAAGTAACGAGACTGAAGCAGTAGAAATAAGAATTATTCCCATCAAAAATTTATTTAAGCCGAAGCATACACAATTGAACTGTTACTGTTTCCTGCAAAAGTTTGGCTGCGGAAATCGTAAGTTTAAGCAACCACAGTAAAGGTCGGTATTCCCATGATGCTGTCCGCATTTCACTCAATAAACGCCATCTTGATTTGACCTATAAAACACACAGAAGTCGTAGTTTTTTTTCTTTGTACGGAAAGGAAATTGTATTTTTCATGTCATTGAAGTTTGTAATTGTAAGTAGTAGCGGGACAGCAATATTACGTCTCGCAGTGATAATTTTCCCATTATTTTACTAAACGTTTTAAACTATTGCCTTCGGTATCATTAATAAAGCCAATAGATATGCGAGATTTATTCCAGTTTTAATAATCTCACTATTGTGTAGGCTCAATTCTTGCGTCTCTACTGCTTACTTCGCAAGTCTACTTATTATTGCTTAAGTTTTTAGTCGTGTAAACCCCTTAGTCGGTGCGGAACTGGGGTTGTAGCTGGTAGCACCTTCCTCTCACCTCCCAGGTGAACCAACTTGCGAAAAATTCCCTCCCGTCGCAAAGGATGTCTTTTTTTCCTTCTTCCCCTTCCCCTTCTTTTTCTCTCGTCCTGCTCTGCTTCGCCAGCTTTCTTCTTCTTTTTTTGCGCGGCCTTGCCTTCTTGTCCTTCCAGCGGACGAGCGAGCGACTTATATGCAATTTCGCAACCCCCTCCTTCCAACCTCATCAATCTATCTCTCTCGGTCCCGACCTGGTCTTTCGACATCTCTCTCGCCCTGCCCGTCCTATCCCTGAGCGTATCGCCTGTATATTTTTTTTCGGGTTGAACGACCTGGCCGGCTGGCTCTTGGCGAAAGCTCATCCGTAAGTAACCGACCGCCGCGAAGCTATTATTTCCTGCCGCTAGGGGGGAGAGGGCGGTGCTAAACTGTATTCCGTGGCCGTGGCGTTCTCATCTGCGAAGACCACGTGTTTGTTTAAGGCGCGCCGCTTCCGTGTTAAGTTTCCCACGCCCTCGCCGTCGCCACTTTCTCCTGCACTAGCAGCCTTGTGTGTCACAGTTCTCTTTATTCGTTCATAAAGTAACCCTCTAGAGATAGGAAGACTTGCATATACATGTTACCAGGTTTTGTCAAGTACCAGGTTGTGTCTAAACGCATTTAAGCAATATATATATATATATATATATATATATATATATATATATATATATATATATATATATATATATATATATATAAACGAACGTTGTGCTGAAAGTTTCATTACACTACAGTTATGCTAATGTCTATTATTCACAATATTTTCGCGCAATTTCGAATGTTTGGTAAGAATAGGTTACCCTGCTCCCAAACAGAGTTTCCCACTAAGTCGCAAAATACTCCTGTGGTCCTCCGGGCTGCCGTCTGTCTCTCTCCTCTACGCATTCGTATGTCGTCCTCCAGGATGTTGTCTGCTCACTTATCTAGGCATTAGTCTGTCATCCTCCTCCGGGCTGTCGTGTGCCTCTCTCCTCTAGGCAATTGCCTGTCGTCCTCCGAGGCTGTCGTCTGCCTCTCTCCTCTAGGCATTCGCCCGTCGTCCTCCTCCGGGATGTCGTCTGCCTCCCTCCTGTAGGCATTTGTCTGTCGTCCTCCTTCGGACTGTCGCGTGCCTTTCTCCTCTAGGCATTCGTATGTCGTCCTCCAGGCTGTCATCTGCCTCCCTTATCAAGGCATTCGTCTGTCCTCCTCCAGGCTGTCATGTGCCTCCTTCCTCTAGGCATTCGCCTGTCGTCTGCCTCTCTCCTCTAGGCATTCGTCTGTCGTCCTCCTCCGGGATGTCGTTTGTCTCCCTCCTCTAGGTATTCCTATGTTGTCCTTCTTAGGGCTGTCGTCTGCCTCCCGCCTCTAGGCATTTGTCTGTCGACCTTTTCTGGGTTGTCGTCTGCCTCCTCCCTCTAGGCATTATAAGTCGTTATTCCAGGCTGTCGTCGGCCTCCCTCCTCTAGGTACTTGCCTGTCGTCCTCCTCCGGGTTGTCGTGTGCCTTTTCCTCTAGGCATCCGCCTGTCGTCCTCCGGGCTGTCATCTGCTTCCCATTCTTGGCATTCATTGGCCGTCATCTGGCCTGTCATCTGCCTCTCTCCTCTAGGCATTCGTATGTCGTCCTGCGGGCTGTCGTCTGCCTCCCTTCTGTGGTCAGATGTCTGCTACCCCCTTTTTTATAGTCGTCTGCCGCCCCGCTCTGAACTGTCTTTTGCTTTCTGGGTAGTCGTGTTAGAACACCTCTTACAATATCTGAAGTTTCTGCGCGAAAGAAGATGTCAAATTTCAGCCTGTAATTTAAGTGCTTCTTTTACGCTATATCCAAATACAGTCATCCGAGAGTCACTACACAAAATATCTTATACATGGAGACCTGAAATTCAAGCGAAAATAATTTTGCACCTACACGTTCCAATGTCTCGCGTACACATATGCCTTTCTGCTTCATGGCCAATAAATTTGATGTTTTTAACTCTTGGCTTTTTTGTGCTCTACCCGCATATTACACGTTTGTGGGACGTCGAAGTTACTCTGTTCTGATTGGCACAGTCAAGCGTGAGACGTCTCCGCACAAATACTCACTGCCAAGGGGCTGCGGTGGCCGAATGGTCAGACCATTCACCTCCCACCAAGGCGATACGGGCGCTATTCCCAGCGGGGTCGGTCCTCGGATTTTCGCATGTGGAAATCGTGCCGAAAAATGCCGCCGGTTGGCGGGATTTTTTGGGGATCTCCAGTTTCCCCCGCCATTTCATTCCGGCGCTGCTCCATATTCACCAGCACTAAAGACCACGGTGTTGGGCGCTGACCAAAATCTCTCAAATATAGGGTAAACCTACCCTACTTCGTGATACTAAGACTTCGAACTTCAGTAACAGAAACATGTTTAACATTTTAATTGTGGTATTATATTTGATACAGTGGTCATTTATTGCCGAAACTGTACATGCCTGCTCTCTGTTGGCGACGTAGTGAACTCGGTGTACAGAGCCTTCCCAATGTTGTGAAGCCCTTAACGTGGTTTATCACGATATTATGTTATATCACGATATATGGTCAGTTTACCCTACTTACTGCCAATAGCCGTGTAGTAGATCTGCAGATGTGCTTGAAAGGCGATGAAACATGCTGGGGGAAAAATTCGCAAACATTTCTTGTTTCTAGTTATACACTTTGGTAGTCTAGAAGTGCCTGTCATTGATTTATTATTGCAACAAACACCTGTGTTGCAAACAAAATTGACGGCAAACGTTATTTATGTCACTGTCGGATGTTTTTGTTCTTGGATTTGTTCGCTTGAAGAACATTTATAAACTATGCACCAACACTCTGTGTCTATAGGATCAATTTGAGTATGTGTTTACTTTTTTGTGTATAAGCTGTGAAGAATATCCAATTCTAAATCATGCTATGACTGAACGTAGATTTTGTTGAATCGTTGGTTTGACAATCTATAAATTATTGACTGATTTTCCTGGCTATCATTTGGAAGAGGCATTTTCGATATTGGGATAATTTTCTTTAAATATTGGATGATGTCACTTGCAATGCAAGTCTTAATGAATTCGCATTGTTTCTCAAGTGTTCAAGTATTTCATGTTATGAAAGAAACGTGGCATTCTTTCTTTAGTTCTATGTCACAGGGAATTTAAAAAATCTACAATTATATATTTTCGTTTCTTTTAAATTGAGTTATTTTACTTTATGTTTCTAACATTAAATTTTTCTGTTTCATTTCGTTCTTCGGCTTCCCGCAATCGGTGTACACGCGCATTTAGATCTACGTATCGTCTGAAGAGTAATACACATTTATACTTTGTATTTTTTACTTTTAATGAACTGAAAGTAACCTTACAGTATCCACTCAAGATAAGAGTTCTGAAAGACACCGGAATGCGCCCGTTTTAGTCAAATCTGAGAATTCTCAAAAACACATCAGAACCTAGTAATATTTCAGTCATTGCTGAAGCAAAAAACCTTTCATTTGCTGAATGAATGTTGGTAAGAATGTACGAGGATACATAGGGAATGAAGGGCGGGTAAAGCATGCCACTAACAGCATTTGCCAAAACACGGTAGCAACACAGTAAAAAAATTTTTGTACTTTTATAAAAAAGTTTTTTGGAAACCTGTTTCCAAAAAAGTTTTTTGTATCACTACAAAAATGTTTTGTAATATTTACAAAAAACTTGTACTTTTACAAATTTCTTTGTATATTTACAAACATTTCTGTAAATCTACAAACAAATTTTGTATATTTACTGCTAAAATTTGGTTCTCTTTACAACAATTGTTTGTAGGGTTACAAAAACTTTTTTTAGAAACTAGTTTCCAAAAATTTTTTTTGTAATATTACGAAATGTTTTGTAAAATTTGTCTGGTCTTCAATGTTGATTTTGTTTCAAATCGAAAAATTTACTCATTACCATTTATTTTACTAGTTCCTAAAGGTGTTCACAATATTTATAACCACTTTAAAAGGTTTCGGGCATCTCACATTTGTTACCTGACTGATAATGTTCTGATATTAGTTTACAAGATTTTCTTTGTAAATGTACAATTTTTTTTACTGTGAAACGTTCCAACATTTTATCAGTTATCTTTTTTGAATGTCAAAACTTAAAATGTATTTAATTTTTAAAAATTTATTGAGAAATTCCTTTAATTTTTAAGACATTTTTATTCTCTTTAATTTCTATTATTTGGCTTAAGCGTTCAAAAATGAAGTTACTTTTACTGGCACTGTTAAATAAGAAGCGAGCCAAGTGTGATTTGTAGAGATGATGGTTTATCGCGGGAAAAGTTGACTGATGGATTTCAATACACGTCCAGCTTACCAGAAGTTTATTGGCTTTAGCTTGTACGTGGGGCTGTTGCCCTATTTGACTGAGCCAATAAGAATCCCGATATTGTAATATTGAATGCCTGGTATTGGTCAGCAGACAGCTACGTTGTGTCAGTGTTTTCAAGGCTATCTTGGCACAAAACATTTTCGCGATATACCATCATCTCTAGTGATTTGTTATGAATGACCATGAGCCTTTATACTTTCTATACAAAGCCAAAATTGAATTTTTTTTATTTTAGTTTTTTAAATCGTAAATTGATGTTTTGTTTCCTTAAATAACATATTCCAATGACCGTATTTGAAAAGAAATTTCAAATCGATATATGGGATGTGTATTAATATGCAGTTTAGTGTTGGGTATTTTACCTCAGATTTTGCATCTAGGATTACTTTCAGCCTTCAAATACTTAAAAACGTTATTATTTCTTTTCAAATTCATATTTATTGTAAACAATACACTTATAAGACAAATAAACAAAGCTGCTGGATATGTGGTTAGGTGTTTCACGCTTTAAAAATGCTTAGAAATTTTATCACATGACTTAATTTCCTTGTCACTTACATGCAACTTATCAGTATTGTTGATTCGAGTATTTTAGTTCAATGCTCAAGGTATTCAAATATGTCAGACAGTGTTGTAAATGATACGTTTTTTATTGCTCATCTTCTATTGTTTACGTACTGTCCCGGTAATTTGACAAGAACAAGTGGACTCTTAATGATTTCGTGCAAAGGAATAACAAGGCTGAGATACTTTAATGTCTTTAAATTAGAAAGTACTTAATTCATGAGATCTCAAATAATACAGGATGTAACAGAAGTGATGGTCAATAATTCACACATGGAAAGTACTGGCCAAAAGAAGCTACAAATGTCTAATAAACATTGGTCCGGAAATCAACCGTTGTCGAGATAGAACACATTGTTTGTTGCAGTTGATCAGTATGTAGGAACACATGGAATTTCTAATCTTTAAAGAAGGTGTTCAAAATGTTGGCCATGCGTCTGAATGGAACATTGAACTCGTCTCTGAAACGAGTTGCGAATCCTCTCAGGCAGTCCTGGTGTATTCTGTAAATGCTGGAAGGCTGCTTCAATCCGCAAGCGTAATTCTTCAAGAGAGTTGACCTCAGTAGCATAGACCAGGCTTTTGACATGACCCCACACACAAATATCCATGGGATTTAAATCCGGTGACCTTGGAGGCCATGGCACAGGTCCTCCTCTACATATCCAATGTTGGCCATACCGTCGAGTTAGAAGCCGGCGCACACGTAATTGAAAATGTGCTGCAGTACCGTCATGCATAAACCACATGTTCAGGCGCTGGTTCAGTGGAACATCATCACCATGAAGCAGATCTGGAAGTACAGTACGCAGAAACTGCCTGTACCGATCTCCGGTTAGTCTCTGTGGTAGGAAGTGTGGTCCAATAATGCGGTCTCCGAGCAGTCCGGCCCAGACGTTCAACGAAAAACGTTGCTGATGTCGTGACACGTGTGTCGAATTAGGATTGACATCGGCCCAAATGTGACAGTTATGGAAGTTGAAAATGCCGACACGGGTAAACCCAGCTTCATCCGTGAACAGAATACTGCTTACAAACAGGGGGTTCAAAGTACACTGTTGTTGCATCCATTGGCAGAAATTCTCTCTAGGAGGGAAGTCTGCATTGTTGAGAGCTTTCGCACGCTGGAGATGTTACGGATACAGTAATTGCCGATGTAAAATCCGTCACATACTCATATGACTCAGCACACGCTCCTGGATAGCAATCCTACTTGTGAAGTACTCGGACGTTCGTGTACAATGTCTAACACCCTTTCCTCAACATCGGGTGTTATGGATCTGGGTCTACCTTCTCGTACATGATGAGCGAAACTCCCACTTTCTCGAAGGCTCCGATGTAACCTCGTAAATGTACGTCTGCCGAGCTGCGTGTGGCGAGGAAAAGCTTCTTCATACAATCGTGCAGCCTGAAGTGCACTGCCATTAGCTTTGCCATACATGAAGTGCATGTCAGCGTACTCTTCATTAGTGTAACCTGCGTCCATGGTGCCTTTACTTTCGTAACTGATTGTCTGTACGGCACAGTGCATGTAGGGAGCGAGGGGAGTAGTTGCGCATGCGTCAACAACCTGATAGGCGAACCCATACCTTGAGATACCAGCGTAATTACCTAGGAATCCAAATGCGTTTGGAGTTGGTTCCCAATTCGACTTGTTACGAGAACTCGACAACGGTTGATTTCCGGACCCATGTTTATTGGACATTTGTACCTTCTTTTGGCCAGTACTTTACATGTGTGAATTATTGACCATCATTTATGTTACACCCTGTATATACTGATTCCTTGAGAACAGTTTGTAATGCAAACATTGGCTGTATATGACCATTTACAATAATTTTAATTTGTATTCTATTTCGCAGACAACTTTTCACGCTACCTCAAATTTGTCTACAGTGATTAGAATATATTGAACAAATATGTGAGCACATAAGAGATAATACAAAATAGTGTCATTTTAAGACAATTCTTTAAAAAAAATGTTATTTAGTATTAATGTTTAAAAATGTCGTTATAATCCACAAACTGTCTGTTATCTCCCGAAAATTCAGGTAGTCGTATTCTCGGCAGTTTTGAAAGGCGCGAAGTACGTGTTTCAGGTGTGTCACAGCCAATTTAACGATGTCTACATTCTTTATCTAAAAATCTTTAAATGTCGTATTTGGTTTTCAATTCGATTCGAATTATCTCCTGATCTTCTTTATGACCCAACTCTTCTGAGACAGAATAGTTTCAAATATGCGAGATAGTGATGTAAGTGTGTTATGAATTACAGTTAATAACTGCGGTGAAGCATTATCATCAATTTCGTTAAACTGCGTGACCAACCTGTTCTACCATGCACGAAGAATAATTTTTGTCCACGATGTTATTTTCCAAGGAATATCTTTGTCCATCAGAGTTGGTTAAACGTGTAATGGGTAAACTGTCAGTAGTAGCTAAATTACGATTGCCGATATGGAAAATGTTCGACTATTAAACGAATTCATAGTTATTTCTTAGGTATAGTATGAAAAGTATATCCGAATGCAACGGTATCACTCCCAGGAAAACGAGTGGTAATGAGGCGTCAGAATGGGAGAGGCGGAAGAAATAGGACGTCCCCAAAGAAACCTGCCAATCAGTGGCATCGTCCGGTATGATTGCCCCATAAGTAAATTCGGAGACAGGCCTCACCGAAAATCGAACTCGGATCGCTTTGCTGGGAAGCAAGTGATGTAGCCGCTGCACTAACTACGGATGCGTCTTGATAACTATGTGCTATTCAAGAAATTACTGATGATAGTTACAAATATTTGTTATTACGAAGTAGTTTTGTCCGTTGTGCTCTGACTCGAATATCTTCGTTAATTAATTGTTTGCAAATATATGACCGTCTGTAATATCATTGTGTTACGATACAACGTATTCGTGTATAGAGGACATATTCATGAACATCATTGAACATGAAAACATGCAAAAAGATTCGTTCGGGGTTTTATCATTGCTAATTAAATTTTTAATCACTACCATTTAAGAACAAAAGTTGCAGCGCGTTAATAAACACAAAATGTCACCAACACAAAATACATTCTTAAAAATAATAACAATGAAAAACATGGCCCATGTAGGCGGATTCTGGTGTGTGGGCGGGTGTCAATGAGAGTGTGCGTCTCGCCGATTGGTTAGTCTGGCGGAGACAGGACATTTATATTTCCTTCACCGAGCGACGCAACTTAGAGATTGTAGATCTAAATCTTTAAATTAGTTCACCGTTTCCAGATCAGTTCATTTCAATCGCTTAGGAAAAATACCATCTGGTGATTTTTACGTTGTCAATGCTCGCTAGAACTATTAATTACTCTTCCCGAGTCCAAGAGACTCAAGATTAATTAGTTTTACTTAGAACAGGTACTGAAATCTACACACAATTGAAAATTTGTTGTTAATTGTGACTGTTGGAAACCGGTTACACTAACTAAATATACCAAATTTTTTTTAAAATTATATTTACATAAATTTGGGTGCGCTCACAAACAAAAATATGTGTTTAAATTGTTAATATCAAATACTTACATCCATGATAACATGCACTGATTTTCCCAATCATACTTACACACACAAAAATACGTATATGTGAATACACACAAGATTAAACAATATGCACGTGCAAGCCAACATTCCGGCATACATATACACAAACTCAATACAAAGAGTAAGAGTCAACATGACTCCACAAGTAAACAATTATTATGATAATCTGAAGCAGATGATTCTGCAGAACTCTATTAAAAATGCGGTATGAAAGCGCGAAAACAAAAATACTATCCAAGTAATACAGGAATTGCAAGGAATTTTTTAGAAATAATTGTAAATATTTCCATGTTAAAATTAAATAGAATTTATAAACTCGGGACAACGCCTGTTTATTCCTCAATAATATTCCAGAATTTATAAACATGCTTGGATGGTGTAGTTTAATAAAAAGCCAAATTGTATGCGAAAATTTATTTCCGACCTCACTGAAGTAAGTAACCTCCAGAAAACTACATCACAAAGAACAGTATTTGAAAACCTAAGTTACATGAAGCATTTGAAATATAAAATTAAAGGAAAGTAAACTAAGAAAGATATAACTCTATCTGCGCGTGGAGACGTGTTGTTATCACTGACCAGATATTACTTGCAGTTTTTGCTTAGAAGCGCAATGTGACTCTACATTGTAAGCCGAACAGCTGGTTTGATTGTTGTTTAGTCATAATACACTAAGTCATTAATAATCATTACTCTACAGCTCGGCAAATCTACTCGTGGAGTGACTTGGCAGTGTTAGGTTGGCTGTCACACAATCACTCACTAAATACACCTCACTCAGAACACTATATTGTGGCCGTTACGCATGATTTAGTCACTATTTTCACTACATTTGGCAGCCACTTAACCAGATATGTTTTTTTTATGAACCTTAACAGTCTTATACTAAATATTGGAGGGTCGTATGTGCCCTGGGGAAGATGAGAAGACATTGTATCTTTTTATTTTCTTTATATGAAACAACTATATATAGTAGTTGATAAGTGTGGATAAAAAATGAGATTTTAGAGAAATACGTCGGCTTTAAAATAACCATTTTCAGTTAAATGTTTCTCAATTTTTGTTTTTTTTTTTTCTGTGGGGTTATTATTTTGAAGTTCACCCAATGCACTTTGATCCCATGCTTAATTATATTCCGAATATATATATATATATATATATATATATATATATATATATATATATATATATATACACACATATACACACATATTCGAACGAGATTGTGTGACATAATCAACATGACATAATTTTAATACGCCACCAACTGGCTTTCTTTCAACTGTCAATTGGTTTCTGGTTACAACACTGTCGCCAATCTCATTTCACGGTATGCTAACTTCTCATGGGAGTTTTGTGAAACAAACACGGTGGAAAATTAAATATGGCCGAGAAATAGCGGTTAAGAATGTGTTCGGTAGATTTTATATTATTTTCAGAGCGTTAATCTTTTTAATGTACCGGTCACACCATACACACTAGACATACCAGAAGCTACAACTAAAACGCGCGGTCTACACCAGAGGCGAGGCGAAAACAATGATAGGGATTCACACGATAAATTTAATTACATGGGACTTATTATCTTCCGAACCTTCGTACGTGCCACCACTTACATTTAGACTTACCTTGGTGAGACCCTCGTTGAAAAACGGTCATTTAAAGCGTTTGCAAAATAACCCGAAATATATGAACCAGTAGTATTTTCATTAACAAAACACACTCAAAGTATCAACTCAAAATATTTTATTTATTTTATTTAGTAATGGATCTTTCCTTCTATTCGCAATGCGGAAAATTATTTTCGTCCAGAAGTAATATTATTGAAAATGCCTGAGAACGGTGAAATAAATGTAAATTCCTATATTTGCTTCTTGCTCACGCCACTGCTCTCAACTAGGCAGCGATCTTACATTCGCAACAATATTGTTAATACGACGGCAAAGCCATAAATATAATAAAATGTTCCCGCCAAAAGATAGACGGTGTTATTTTTAAGTAAAAGTCTTTGAATTTCAATTAAATTAAACTGAACAGCACCGGTAAATGTTTTGTTTTAATTTTAAGTTTTCAATAACCTCCGTCTACATGCTATTCGCTAATACTTTACAATTTACATTAAGCCTGAACAGGGTTTCTTGCCAGTTATAAACACGGACCGCATGACAGCTAGAAACATTGCCGATTACCAAAAGGATATGAATAACCAAAATCATATTTTATGAATGTCTTAATTTTGTCTTCGTTAGTTGATTTGTCTCTCTGTGCAAAAATAACCTCGGAAACGTGTAACTTACACTTGACGAAATGTGTGAGTGCGGAACATCTTGTGGTAAAATCTTAGTACGCCTAGCTCAATAGCTGATAAGCTCGAGACAAACGACAATTATGGATCTCACGAGCAATTTAATTGAAGCTGTTTTGAAATGTTTGCTTTGCTTTGTATATCCTGGAGGTGTAATAGTAATAACAACAGTAATAATAATCACTAGATATTCTCGGAAACCGGATTAATAAACGCCAAAGTGGGTTACATGAGTACAAATTGTTTATGTTATAACAAGAAACAAATTGTCTTATGTCCATAGTTTAAGCCATGTGATTCCAGTTTTGATCATTTCGCGAAAATTATGTTTAGTGCCTAAAATGAGTAAATAGCGTAAGACTGTTTCACACTTGTACTGAAAATATTTATTGCTATGAAACCTGGTGTTATAAAATATTTCGGTGATTAGCTAATGATTTAGTTAAGGAAATTTTCTAGAATAATTATTTAGTATGAATAACGTATCGTTCAGGGTGTCCTGTGAAGAAAGGGTAATATTCTGGGAGATGATAGTACTCGACTTTGGTATCAAAAATCATGGGGTCAATTTGGGACGGTTGTCGAGATAGCCCCGTTTGAATGTAAACATTGATAAGCTGTAAAATTACTATTATTGTTTTATTTGCAGTCATGTTTCTCGTTTCGGTTACAAGGAAATTGTAACACATAATTAATATTTCATTTGTTTAATGTACGACCGTAATTTCGGGAGATGTAATTCGCAATACCATTCCCTTTCATTAGGAAACTATGAATAGCCACTATAGGTTTGTACGAAATTTCTTTACAAGCAATTGTAAGATACATTCGTATAGTATTTTTTTTTTTTTTTTTCAGAATTTACAAACTAACAAAAAAGGTCGTCTGTTCAAACACTTTCAGGTAAACTGTTTTCGATAAATCTATGATTCAAAATATAAAGCAAGTGGTTTGCCAGGTGAGCAATCAACAACACACGGACGCTTAGCTATGATTAAGAACGAACATACTTTACGCATTGCGTGTTTAAATTACATCGGGCGCTATCGTTGTTACATAATGTATTTAATGGCGTGGTTTCCAACATTTTTTATCTCAAATTATGTACTCCTTGTAGACGTTCAATTTCATTTACTAACGAAATGGTTTTAATCATGCTGAAAAATACAGACAAGCATCACTCGTATACCCTTTATGAAATATTATACCAAATCACACATCAAAGATATTTTGGGCAGCACTTAACATCTTGGTCTTAAGGCCATGGTCGTTTCAAACAATTGCAAATAACGCGAATATTTTTTTTAACCAAATGCTTTGAAAAAATTTGAGACTGTACAGTCATATGATACACAATTTTGCCAGAGCGTTTTTTAAAACGTACCGAAATTATTTAGCTTCATTTTGGCTTACTTTCACAACGAAACATGTGATATTTCAGGGGCAAAAATATAAAATTCCGTTTGGTGTATTGAATCAGAAATATTCAGATACAAACAATGATATATTAGTGTTAAAACTGTAAAAATGAAATTTTTATATGTGCATTACTTTTCGTTCAAAAATATTTTTGAAATCACGGCAAAACTGAAGAGCGAGGAGTCAAGCACTGGTGGGGTGTGACGTAATGTGTGTAAAAGCGCCGGGATGAAGGGGCGGGGGAAACTAAATATACCCCAGAAAAACCCGCTGAATAGTGGCATAGTCCGGCACGATTCCCGCATTCTAAAATCCGGGGACCGACCACGTCTGGGATAGAACACGGGTCACTTTGGTGGGAGGAGACTACTGCGCCAACCGCGGCTCCCTATGAAACGTATGGCCTACGAGGTTTGGTAAGGGCGGTATGAAGGCTTGAAACATGTGTTTATTGTAAAATGCATGACGGTATTTGAAATGAAACGGTGGCATTTAGGTAATGCTTTTTAAAACATGTAAATGCAACATCTGCAAATCCCGTCGCTCCCATCGCAATTTATCGTAGAATAAATAGGGGTTGCTAGCCAGTTGTCGCATTGTACTTCGTGAATATGAGCAGGGGCGTTTATGCAACCATAATGTTGTATTAAGTTTCTGGCAGTGCAATGAAACATACACTTATGGACATATAGCAAAGGACACAGTCTTTGTTCAAAGTTTCTTAATAAGGTATCTGCCGGCTATCTTTGGTCGAACAGAAAGTTCAGCACCGAAGAACACCAAATACACCAAGTTGTATTCTTCTTCAGTCAGTGCCACTGCTATGACGTTTTAACCCTCGACGCAAAAAGAGGGGTGTTATAAGTTTGACGTGTCTGTGTGTGTATCTGTGTGTTTGTCTGTGGCATCGTAGCTCCTAAACGAATAGACCGATTTTGATGCGTTTTTTTTATAGCTGGCGTGATCGAGATGGTTTTTAGTTACGATACAAGGATATATGTTCAGCCGTTTAAATATGATCAATTCTACTACTCTGATCGATTTTAATTTTTAATTTTTTAATTTTTTAAATATTTGCGAATTATTATGACTTTTGCAACACGTTTTTTCATTGTTCGTTATTAGTTTTTTTATTATTAGTGTGCGTGTGCACTGTAATCTTGTCGTTTTCGGGTAAACGACAGAACTTTTTACATTTGCAGTCAAATAGTTGCAGCGAATTAAAAAAAAAATAAGAAAACTAGTAGAACTTAAGAAGAAAATGTGTTTGTCTTCCTGTGTTACAATTTTGAGAAATATTTAGTTTTTTTTTTAATTTGGTAAAAAGAAATAAGAAAATATTAACACCAGATTGGTGACAGCCAAGGGAAAGGGAAAATAATTCAAGGACAATTTTGGCTGCTGGAAATTTTACATGGAGAGTTTAGTAGTGGTTTTATTCTTAATAACAAGTGGTTTGTTAATGGAAACATAAAATTTCATGATGCCAAGTTTGTTTATAAAATTAACTATTCTAGAGGATGGACACATTGTTTGACTAGCAAAATTATTTACGTGCCGTGTATTCTGGAGAAGTTTCCTTTAAAAAAATTTATAAATGACGCAAAGTGACTTTCAGGCAAAATAAATGTGGGGGAATCAATATCGACAGTGAGGAAATTAAAGCACATAGGCACCGTTTAGGGGAAAGTACAATAAGCAAACTGACATATATGCTAAAGGACTCCATAGTAGATGATTTGGTTGACAGAAACGTTTATTTTTTCTGTCTTAAATGCACTTTGGCGCACAAATGTATATTTAGTTAGAACCGCGGATAATTTCGCCTGACTGATTTAACTGATGTCACGGCTCTGGTGTGACGGCAAGGCCAGTGGACTGCGGAGGGGATCTCAAAGAAGACGGGGGAGGGGAGGGATTGTAGAAAGGAGGGGAAGAGGGAAGGCGAAATCCGAGCGCGCTTGCTGTGACCAGAGAGGTGTTTGACCTCGCAGCTTCCTGTAACATTGTCTCAGGGTAGGAACCAGAGCGCCTGATACACCCACACCTCGGTCTGCATGTCTGGGTTCAACACCCGTCTAAGACCGGCCGCCGCGCACAACTCCGCCTTTTGAGAAGTTCTCACCTGGCACTTGCATGGAGTTGCAGTACGTCACACGTCTTCTGCTTTACCCACAAGTCCTTGCCTTATTCCACAATTATTTCGTCAATTTATTACAAACACACGTCATACTATATATTATATATATATATATATATATATATTTTTAGAAGATGCGACATGGCTGTAATATGCCTACATATGCTTTGACCTCCCATAATATGACTTAAGTACATTTGTCATAGTACTATATATGAAAAAAATCTTCCTAATTACTTCCATCACTTTTAAAAACAAATCTAAAGACGTCGTTAAGTACCCCTTAGAAAAAACTGCTGATACGAATTTTTCACGCGTCAATATAGTGTTCTCACACATAAAGGTGGTATTACACGTCAAGCACGTACCAGTGACGCCCGTATTGCTCCTATCGGGTAAAAATATTATTCCGTGCCACGCCGAGGCAACTTCGTGCGATGTTTCCATAGGTCGTTCGGGATAAAGTGAACACTAAATATTTAACCTTTGAAAAATATCACTAGTCGTTGTTGCATACAATTTAACATTAGCAATAGTTGCCTTACTACTTGTATGCTTGGCAAAAAATTTAACCGAATGTAGTTCCATGTATTTTCCTATTTAGCTGCAACACTTATGGAATAAAAACAATTGAATTCAACATATCTTTTACTTTATTTATCAAGCTATAAAGGTTTCTACTGACTGTTCAATTTATCTCACACGCGCGAACATAAAGTTGACGCGTCCAGAGATGTTCGACACTTCCCGTAGTTCACTGTTACGCGCGGAAATATATGGATTGGTTGAAATTAGAACTTTTGCTGGGCTTTTTTGAGTACTCACTTTACCCCGAACCACCTACTGCATCTTGGTCTCATGCTGTGTGTAGCACATGGCGTCTCATAATCGCAAGATATTATAACTTAGCTTGAAACTATATGAAATTAGTTCCATGTGTCCCAAGGCCAGTGGAAGATTTGAGTCACACCAAATACTGTAAATAGGAATACCGGACACTCCTGCCGTTTTGCATGGTAAAGCCTGGCAACCGCCGACACTAGCGCTCCTCGCGTGAGATGTTGGTTACTAGTGGCGGGAATTCAAAAATCAATGTATATCTAATGGCACGTACGAGATTGTTACAACTTAAAATAACGTGATTTCCTCGATAGATCAGTAGAAATAAATACCAGATTTAATTTTGTAATATTGGTTGAGTATATACATAACAACTTTTATTCAATATGGCTATTAAATATTAAATACTCATAATATATTTGTCACCTTTGGTGTGCATTGCATTTGTTCTGACAGAACCTATGCATGCGGAAATATTGAGGATTACTCTCTTGCAAGCGCTTGGAGGACATCAAGGGAAATAAGCAAATAAATGACTTTGGAAATTAATTGAGTAGCGAAACTCGCTGAATAATTGTGAAGCGATTTGTGTGTGTACAATTTAGGTTAGGTTGCACAACATGCTATTACATTTACAAAATATACGACAAAAGGTTATTTTATAAATACGTTTCTTCCGTATAGGTGTTTTGTAAGCTAGTTTTCATTAAATCAGCATATATTTATGACCTGTAACTTGCTTGTATTATCAAAGTTGTAAACCTATTAGGCTATTTGTGAGGTTCTTGGATTGTTTGCTGATGGCAATTATAGACGTTTGTCTCTAGTGCGGCACTACTAGAATAGTTTTCTTTAAATTTACGAGACCAGTAGCTTTAGTCCCCAGTATATTTATCTACGCTACATGGTTTTTATGAGAATGAATGTAGGCCTAGGGTTAAAAATTATAAAATCTACAAACATGCAGTAATAATAGCAAAGAAAGACTGCAGTTTAAAAAAAAATATATCCCTGCTAAAATGATGGCAAAGAAAGTTATGTAGGCTTAGGAATCCTTGGCATATAGACACACGTTCTTGGAATTAAAAAAAGTGTATTATCTGTGTGGCTTTTTGTGCTGTACACTCGTAGAATCAGAGCTGTGCAGCAATCATTGAATACTAGGTAATATTCCTGGCGAGTTTTTTTATATGTTTACATCCCTATTTCACTATCAATTGCCCATTTTTTATTTTGATTCTGGCTTCCCAAACCAATGAGGGGTGGGACGTGGAGCATCATCTGAATACAAGAGTGCAATAAAATGTGACAGAACTGAGAAAACCTGCCTACCAGGAGAATCACACCACACTTGCCACCATGCAGTAATTGGGGGGGGGGGGGGTAATTGATCATGCCAGGAATATAAACTAGAAAATCTTGGCGAGACGCATTGCCAGTTCTTCAGTAGCCGTTGTCGTGGACGGTTCTGTTTTTTGGATCCTGTGTCGGGAATTCGGCACATTACGTGTTTGTGATGTCCTGGAAGTTTCTAGAGTTTGATAGTGTTTTCTCTTACTGGATATTGGTTCTAATTATTGACTCGTTTCGTGTATTGATTGGAGTTATTGGCCGTGGACGAAAGCTAGAGGCCACTTTTCACGTAAAAAAAAAATTGGCGAGAAGCAGATACTCTTACACATATGAGAGTGATATTGTCCGATTGTACAATGCGTAGTCACAGGTTTTGAATTGTTTCTCACATTTGCTATTACTGCCTGGTGCCAAACAATTTTGGCAAAATTCGTTGGGAGGGTGAATGTGTGGTAGTGAGCACTTGCCTCCCACCCTGGTGATCCTCTTTCAATTCCTGTTGGGGTCGTTCTCAATTTTTCGATATAGGCTTCTGAATTTTCTCAGGGTATTTTCATTACCTCTGGCCTTGCATTCTACCACTGCTCCTTATCTATCTTATAAGTATTAAGACCACGATGGTAAACACTCAAACATCTGCATTTATACTCCAAATGTTAACAATACATAATTTATTGAAAATAATTTTACAAAGTGTAAGCCAATTTGTTTCCATGCCATTAAGTATTTGTCGTGGCACTTTGGGGCTAATAAGAGGAATGGGTAGATTTCCAGAAATACAAAACAATTTCTATGAATATCTATGTAGTGTTTTGGAATTAATATATTTATGTAAATAAATCTGCGTTTGGCAACCGATAATTGCAGCGACCACTTATTACTTATTGAATAATTAATATAGGGTAGGTCTAAAGGATTCAATATCAACCACCAACACAAATCAATTTATGTAAATATTTATTTATTAACCTTTACATTTTCCTGAAAGTACATAACCCAAGAGACACATTTTTAAAAATACAATATCATATTAAACTACAGAGTTCAATTAAATGTTCCATTATACAACGGCAAAGAATGCTAAGTATCAAAAAATGGACAAAACCACCTGGAAGAAAAAAATCACTGTCACAAAATATATATTTGTAAAAAAAAATACTTACAGCAGGTAACAAAAATTCCATGCTCAATACAAGCTGTACAAATACTATATTGTTTTAATAATACACTTTTTGAACATCCACACACCTCTAAACCCTATATAGGCTTTATGGACGCGGTCTACCACAATTTTCATAGCAATTTTTTATATTTTTTATTTGTACCAGATATTTTTTTCCCTTATTTTAGACACAAAATGTGACTAAATTTGGCTCTTATGAAATGTTTTTATCTCACATAGTTTTCGTGTAATGGCTTGTTAAAGTCATATTTTGTATGTTTCCGTTTTAAGGAATACACTAAAACCAACTGCTATACCAAGCTCAGAAAAATCACAGTGAATAAAGACATTGCAGGCTAAAATGACATGCTCATAAAATTAAAGAATAAAAATTATTTGTATTTTTTTAAATTCTGACACTAAAAATACAAATTTTAAAAAATTCACTAATTTTTTTTAAACACAAATAATTTTTATTCTTTATTTTTATGAGCATGTCATTGTAGCCTGCGATGTCTTTATCCACTGTGATTTTTTTTCAGTTTGGTATATCAGTTGGTTTTAGTGTAATCCTTAAAACGGAAACATCCAAAATATGACTTTAACAAGCCATTACGTGAAAACTATGAGAGATAAAAAAAATATCATAGAGCCAAATTTAGTCACATTTTGTGTATAAAACAAGAAAAAAATATCTTGTACAAATTAAAAATAAAAAAATGGTGATGAAAACATCATCCTATTTTTGAACATTACATAAAATACATTGAGCATTGCTACAGGCACTTAGTGTATTTTAATAAAAATACTATAATAATAATGATAATAGTCCCGCAGTCCAGCTACCGCCCTGTGGCAGAGTTTCCTCTGTTCAGCTTTCCTCCATCCTTCTAATCACTTCAACACTCTCTGCTGCCATATCACATGCTTCCTGCAACTCATTCCACTCGCTTACGGTCCTGATCAGCAAAGAGTGTTTTCCTCCCACCGTTCTCCTTCTCTCCCTATGGACCTTGCAACAGTTGTCCCTTCGTCCCCTGTAGTGCTCTCTTTACAATTTTTCCCCAACTGCCCCAGCCCATGGAGCACCTGCTACATTTTCACCAGCCCCCCTACCCGCCTCCGTTTCCTTCAAGGTTTCCCACCCAAGATCCGCTATCGTCTAAGAGGGCTGATCTCTTTCCCCATTCTCTTATTGTCCCCTGTACCATTTTCCCTTCACCCACTTACCCGCCCTTCGATCTTCCTTTCCTCCACTTCATGGTATGGATCCCATACCGCAGTTGCATACACCAACACTGGACATACCATAGTGGTGTATGCCCTCTCCTTCAGTGTGTTACTACCCCTTCTAAGCTCCCTCCCCAGCAGTCCCAGGGCCTGCCTACCCTTCCTTACCACTCTGGTCACCTGCTTCTTCCAGCCCAAGTCCTCCTGCAAAAAAAAAAAAAAAAAAAAAA